>CM019150.1:112817400-112831544 GCA_009733165.1 Naja naja | reverse complement strand
CGCCCTGTGCGAGCTCATAGGCAAGGACTCTCGGGGTCCCGTCCGGCGGGCCAATGCCGCCTGGCGGTTCCCCTACGACGAGCCTTTTCTGTCGCGCCCCTGACCTTTGGAATCAACTGCCTTTGGAGTCTCCGCCTGGCCCCTGACCTCCGCACCTTTCGCCGCGAGTTGAAGACCTGGTTATTTGACCAACCTGGGCTGTGACCCTTTGGGGAGGGTTGTTTTATTTTATAAATGTTTGAACTTATAATTTAATTTAATTGTTTTTTAATGTATTTATTGTCTCTTGTTTTTTAGTGTAGCCGCCCAAGTCTTCGGAGATGGGGCGGCATATAAGTTCAAATAATAAATAAATAAATAAATAAATCCAGAAGAAATTCAAACACAAAATAATTTTGGCCATTCAACATTTCCACTTGCTGCTGGATCCAATGGCATAGCTATATACAGAGATCTGACAACAAATATAAAAATAGTGCTTCTGAACTTGAGAGGTGAGGAGGGAGGTATTAACATGATGCTGAAAGAATTACGTTTTAAAGACATGAAGAGGAACAACTGATGCCAGAAGGTGGTAATCACACATACATACATACATACTACATTACATTACATTACATTACATTTTGATGAACAGCAATAGAGCATTGAGGCACCATCTTAAATCCTGGATTAGCAATCAACCCCCATCCCAACAAATGTAACAAATACAGCACAAGCATCTGACACACAAGAAAACATACACTGTACAAAATTAACTTCCAGAACTGTTAAGTGGAATGGTTTGCCTCCAAAAGTTGTGGGTGTTTAAGAACAGATTAGATAGCAATTTGTTCAAAATAGTACAAGATCTCTGCTTGAGCAGGAGGGTTGGACTAGAAGACCTCCAAGGTCCCTTCTAAGCTGTTATTCTGTATTCTGCATAAAATGTGAAACTTACATATTATCAACGAAGTATCAAAAGGGGGAAATATCTCCTCTGATATCTTTATGGGAAAATATTCATATCAAAGGGAATTATTCTTCTAAAACAGAATTCAAACCTAAAGTTTGCAATCACAAGCTATAAGACAGCATTTTCAGAGACAACTGCCACCACTGGTCCAAAAGAATACAACAGAATTTAAAAATTTAAAAATCCTGCCCTGAATCAAGAAATAAAACCAAAATGGCTATATGGGTAAAAAGGAGGGAGAACGGCACTTCACAACTGCACAGATTGATAAAGCAGCTGTTTCCAAAAGGTAGGTTGGAAGCAGAGGATTCAGTAAACGGCACCCCTTTAAAAACAGGGCAATAAAGGTGATTCACAAACCAGAGAAATGAGACCCATCGATGTTCCAAAAGCAAACACATCTTGCCACATTAATAATATGCTTGAAGGTATCCCGAACAAACAGATGAAACACTAGGCAAAGGATCATTGCATAGAGAAGCCAGGGTGGGGTTATGCAGTTGGTTAAGGTGTGTCAGAAAGTGGTACACATTTTTTTCTGCTTTACTTCCAGCTACAGCTAGATACTAAAAGCTCTTGACAGTCCTGGGGACAAAATCCTTCAGAGCAGAGACGCTCTAACTGCCACATTTTAAAACTGGCTGGCTTGGAAAGGGAAGTTGGCGATCTGGGTACCTGCAGATGCTCCCGAACGAAGGGATGGAACCGCAAGCAGGTGGAAAGGATGGGGAAAGCAGGTGGAGCGATCCAATCCCCCTTCGCCCCAGCTGGAAAGAACTCAGCGCTGGGGGTGGGGAGAGCCATCCTAGCCAATTCGGGGAGATGGGAATCCACCCGCTTCGCTTTGTCTTTCGGCAGGAGACGGAGATGGGGAGGAAGGAATATTTTGCAGGGAAGGAGGCAACGCGGACGAAGTACTGAAAGGGATGGGAAGATGAGGCTGTGGAGGTGAGTTAGAAGAGGCGCGGGAGAGCCAGGAAACAGGGGCGCGTGTTTGGCGGCGAAGGCTTTCTCCCTTACCGTAGACCCGGAGCCAGCCCTGCCGCTGACAGACCGATTCCCTCAGGATTCGCTCCAGAGTGCTGGCCGCCCTGACGAGGTCCGCGGGTCCGGGTAGAGAATTCTTCAGCCGCTCCAAGCAAGAGTCTCCTCCTTCCCCGGCGTGCTCCATCCGCTTCTGCCGCCGCCCCACGGCGGGGTCAGCCACGACCAAAGCCCCTTCAGCCCGTCACTTCCTCGGTCCTCCACTACAGCTTTGCCCCGGCTGGGGGTCCGCCCCTTCCCGGTCACTGGCTGCAAGCGCGCCGCTGCTCCATCCCAAGGCCGCCTCCTGGGACGAGCTTGCTCGGCGTCCCGCTCCCAACCCACACTCGGAGCTCCGTCGCCCCGTGCACGGCTTCTCCCTCAGCCCCGGCGGCATCCCAGGGAGGAGTAATGGAGCACCGAGCCCTCAGCCAGCTAGCCGACCTCCTCGCTCCAAGCAGGCACGGGTGGACAGTCGCTGGTTGCGAAGGAGAATCTCAGCCAGGCGTACTCAATCGCCCATCGACACCTACCTCCACGCCCTCCTCGGCTCCCAAGCGAGCGTCGTCATCCCCTTCTAACCGCTGATTGGCAGTATGCAAACGAGGCAGAGGGCCCTGACGGGACCGCCAGACTGAGGCTCGGGGTTGTTTCCCGACCACCTCTCTCCTCTTGGCTTTCGCTCAAGTACTTTGCTTTTTGTCTTGGCTGAAGTCCCAGGTAGACAAGCAGGTATACTGAGCACACGCCTAGTCGGCTCGCGCACCCAAAGGCAAGATGGAGTAGGAAGTTTTGTATGCAAAAAGTGCTGTCGTGATTTGGGGTTTTGGTAGGGAGCTGTGACCATCTGGCGTCGCAAAAGGTGTAGTGCTCTCTTATCACTTCGCAAACGAATTTATTCTGGTACAAACTTTACTAAATGAAAGAGTCCCCAGAAAAGCTTTAAAAAGAAGTCTGCACGCAGAAATGCATAATTATAGCCACGGCTGTTTTTCTGATCGGAGGAGAGAGGCAGACATAGCCGGATCAAATGGAAAATCAAGTCTCTTGTTCAAAACTCGGATGCGTCCTTTTGCAGTAAAACACTGCACTGCACAGTAAATTGTTTTTGAATGCTATGTTGAACTTTTCAAAAATGGAAAAGGCTGGATATTCAGTCTCTGTTTCTGGTTTTCTCTCAAAAGCATTTGCCTCACAAAGAGCAGGTTATCTCTCCTTTCATATGGAGTAATTGCTACATGGGCATAACTAGCACTAACATAGTTCTGAATTACAGTGATTTGTTGTTATCGGTTATGTTTTCACAATCTTGGTTTGAAATGATCACTGCCTGAAGAGCAGTGAGTGATAAAGCACTTGTCTTGGGGGAAAAATCCTATATTCAGTCTCTGGTATTTCCCTATAGGATTGGGGGGGAAACATCTGTTTGAAACCCTCAAGAGCTGCTGACTAAATGCCAGATTGGTTTATCTGGCCTGCTTGGAAGGAATTGGATAGTCCAACCAAGAGCCAGAATTCCAGGACATCCTGGTAGTGTTAGCTTCCTGCAAGAGGATGGACAAGATAAAGATAAAAATGGGGGGGGGGGATACCAATCGAATCATTAGATCAAAACTTGCTTAAAGAATATGTGCAACTGTGAATGCTGTGTATTTGTAAGTCACAGGTATGACACAGCTGCTGCTACATAGGCAAATCCATGTGTATGTGTATACATAATTGTGTATATAATTCATTGCTTGCAGTTTTCTACTAAATTTAGAAATGTACACTAAAACAGTAATTTTTAAGTGCATCTTACTAAGTGTGTTTAGGTGGAAAGCTGTAGAAAGATTTGCTGGCTATGGATTTAATTGCATTTCAATTGTTTTGGGAAATCACCCATGATTGGAACTAATTTAAGAACTAACATTTTCCTGAAGTTAGTCCCATTTATCCCACAAGTTTTTGATGTGTAGATTATGCTTACTTGAGTAGGTTTCTTTGTTAATTTGAAATATTAGTGGGAAGACAAAGATTAATATCAGGGAAGTAATTTAGGATATATCTAATTTTTGATATTAGCTGCAAGGAGGCAAAGAACACATATTCCAAACTAGGAAAACTAAAAACCTAGTCTTCTTAAGTGGTTCTCTGAGATTGGCTGGCTTCTCATTATGATGATTCATTTAGATAGGCAATTTCTTTCTGTTCAAAGCTTGCTAATTTTGTTAGAGAGTTGTCTTATATTTAGTAGAATCTTTAAATAGCTTCAAGGATTCTTATTTCATTAGAAACAGCTAGCAAGTATATGTGCCATTTTGAACTACTGTATATTCTTTGATTTTTACCTTACTCTGTCATTCAAACTCTAAATTGCTGCTGTTTTGGCTCCTTTTATATCGGAAGTAATATCTTAGGACTTATTTAAGTTACATTTATTTCACCAAGCTATTGTGTGATTTATTTGATTTTGGGTCTGTGTTGTAGAATCATTTGTAAGTTTATTTAAAAACTCAATGTGTTGTGCATTTCAAATTAGAAATATTGAACATACTCTATCTTGCATACTAAATGTCATTGTCTAGAACACAGAACAGAATAATAGACTTGGAAGGGACTTCTGGTTCAACCCCCAGCTAAAGCAGGAGATCCTGTACCATTCAGGACAAATGGGTTTCCAGTGTATTCTTGAAAACCTCCAGTGAAGGAGCACCCACAACCTCCTTTAACCTTTCCACTAATTAATTGTTCTCACTGTCAGGAAATTTCTCCTTACTTCTAAGTTGAATGTCTCTTTAATAGTATTCCACCCATTACACCTTGGCCTTTCCTCAGGTACTTTGGACAATGGGTCAACCTTTTCTTCTCTGTGACAGCCCCTCAAGTACTGGTAGACTGCTATCATATTACCCCTAATCCTTTTCTTTGTTAGACTAGACATACCCAGTTTTCCTTAATTAGTGTCATATGGTTTAGCCTTCAGACCTCTTATCAACTTCATTGGTCTTCTCTGCACTCTTTCTGGAGTCTCAACATCTTTTTTGTATCATGGTGATCAGAATTGGATGCATTATTACAAGTATGGTCTCACCAGTGCAATATAAAGTGATACTATCACTGAACATGATCTTGAAACTATTCCTCTATCTACTATCTAAACTATCTACATCCTACTTCTGCACTAGCTTTTTTGACAGCTGCAGCACATTGCTGGCTCATACTTAAATGGTGATCTACACAATGGTGCCAGCAGTTTGATTCTCACCAGCTCAAGGTTGACTCAGTCTTCCATCCTTCCAAGGTCGGTAAAATGAGGACCCAGATTATTGGGGGCAATATGCTGACTCTGTAAACCGCTTAGAGAGGCTCTATAGCACTGTGAAGCAGTATATAAGTCTAAGGTATTGCTACTAGGACACCTAGATCCCTTTCAGAGTTGTTATTGTTGAGCCAGGTAACACTTATTCTATATCTGTGCATTTGGTTTTCATTGCCTATGTGTAGAACTTTACTTTTTCTCACCTCTGAATCACATTTTGTTGGATATCCCCAGTGTTCAAATCTTCATGGTCCTTCTGAATCTTGAGTCTGTCATCTAAGTGTTAGCTATTCCCTAGCTTGGTATCATCTGCAAATTTGAATTTCCCCTTCTATCCCCATCTAGATCATTTATGAAGATTTTAAAGAGTACTGGGCCTAAGGCAGAATCGTGAGGTACCCCATTGCAAACTTCCCTTCATATAGATGTAGTTCCACTGAGGACTACACGATAAGTGTGGTTGTCAGTTGTGACTAGCTAATAACTACATTGTCTATCCCACATTGTTCTATCTTACCAAGAAGTTGTCTTTGGTCTACTTAGTCAAGTACCTTACTGAAGTCTTAAGTAAACTATTTTCATAGCATTTCCCTTATTCACTAATTTAGTCACTTTGCCAAAGAAGGCAATAAAGTTTGTCTGTCATGGTCTGTTTTGACAAATGCATGCTGGCTTCAAGTAATTGTCTTGGTTTTTTTTAGGTGATCACAAATACAGCTCCTTAATTATCTTTTCCAAGATCTTCCTAGGTATTGATGTCAGGCTGCCAAATACCAGAAGCAATTATGTGAAAGCAAGTAATTCAAGCCACCAGATGTTACCTGACAAATCAAATGCTAATGTGCCATGCAATTCTTTGCATATTGAATTGCATATTGAATTCATGAGGCTACTCCAAGTAGTAGTAGAAGTGCACAATTTTTAACTGGCAGAGTTAATCTCCAAAGGATGTGGATAAAAGTTAATGGAAACGAATTCTTTGCTATTCAATGTAGTAACATCAGCAGAAATATTTAAGTACATTTAATTATTATATTAAATTTACATCCTGCTTTTATTTTATAGGATTCAAGGTGGCATACATTATACACCCATCTCCCTCCCTTACTCCCCCCAAAAAAACAACATGTGAGGTTTGACTGAGAGTGAGTGACTGGCCTCACCCTACCTAAGAAATTAAACTCATAGTCTTCCACTTTCTAAAGTAGCACTTTAACCACTACTCCAAATTGCCCTTCCCATAATTAATGGTATCACACTATTTCATAGAAGAATGAAATAAGGACTTTGAAATGTATTTTGGCTAATTATATAAATAATGAGCTAATAATACCAGTATGAGTGTACTCATATACTAGTCAGTAGCTTAACCAGGATTTATTTATACTCATCTGTAGCTTATCCAGGGTTTTTTTAATAAACCATAATTGACAAGATTTTCAAAGCACATTAAACAAAAGCTAAGTCAATCTTTTTATGGCTTAGAGCAGGGGTATCAAATTCATGGCCTGCGGGTCAAATGCATCATGTGCTGGCCCTGCCCCTGCCCGGTTTAGTGGAGGGGAAAACAGTCCTGATGCATCGCGTGAGGACACTGAGGATGTGAGTTTGACACTCCTGGCTTAGAGCTATGGTTCTATAGTTGAACAATTATGTTAATTAATTAGAAGAATTAGCCAGATTTGTACCATCCCATCCATTTTCTTTAAGTTCTTATAACAATGGCATTTCATTGGACAAATTAAAAAAACATCTTAACCTGAATCTGCAATTTAATTATCAGCTGGGTCTCGAGACCTAGAAAAAATCTATAAACTTCTCCTGTGACAATTATAAAGGAAAAATTTTAAACTAAAAATGTATTTCATTCCTGACATTCTCCAAGTATGTTAGGGTTACAAGTTCCAAAATTCCAAAAATCCAGTTATGTTCTTCAACTGTAAGGAAGGTTTGCCGTTGTTTCAGATGGGGTGCCTATCTGATTTTGTAGGTGCCATAAATAAACATTTTAAAAGCTTAAAAATATATGTGGACCATCTTTTTATTATTATTTGGAGGCCTTTTTATTTTTGAGATGCTCTGGCAGCTTCATTTCCAATCTTTTAATTGCAGCAAGGTAGATACATTTGAATAGTAGAAATATGGTAGATTCAAAGAGAGATTACTGTAGATAATTATTGTCAAGGGTGCTTAAGACACTCCTTCTTAAAATGTGGTCCAAGGATCCCGTGGGTAGGAAGGGGTGTTCCATGAAGATCAAAATTATTTGCCAGATACTGAAGTTGTTTGCAAATATTCAAAACAATGTCCTTGTTCCTGGAAACTGGTTTTCTTGTTATAAAGTATGCTACCTACAGCTAGTTAACTGTTTCCTCCTCTGGTTTCATTTATGATTTTAGCCTCCTGTTTAGCATCGCAACACAGTTGGTTTTTTCATTTGGGATGTTGTAATGGCACAGACCTTATAGCTATTTCTTTTCCCATTGTGGGAACTATTACATCTCACTACCTCTCAGCCCTGACCTTTGGTGTCCTGTTCCTGGGGCCCATGTGAAGAGGCATTGTTTACAATCTATTCCCCCTAATCTGCCTATTGTAGAAAAAGATCCCTTTGCAAAAATGGCGACACATTTTCCTTTCTCCCTCACAAGTTGCAAGAAAAGGCAAGGCAGCTTTGCAGAAGGCTTTTCATCATAGCAACCCTGAAGGATTTCTTTGCCGATGACCAAACACACCGATACAACATGAATTAGAAATGGAGGAGGGGTGCTGGCAATTGATTGAATTTCTTGTTCATGGAATGGAAAGGAGGGTGAGGAGATTTTTATTATTTTTTTGCCACATCAGGATCTGCAATAACTCAAAGGTGGGACAGTGAGTGACATTTCTCACACCCTCCTATTGACCAGTCACAGGGAAGACTACTAGCTCAGGATATTCATTCCTTGCAGATTCTCCATGTTCTGAATTAGCCGAACTGAAGATGAACACAAACACACTTTAAATTGCATTTGAGGGACAGGGAAATAGTAACAATGCGGATGTGGAATTTTCCTGAATAAAAACAGACAAAAATATCTGTTTCTGCTGTTATAAATCTCTTCAGTCCTATAGACTAAGGTAAGAGATGTTTTGTGTAACACTCCTCCTTTTAGCAGGAATCACAAGTAGTACATATTTATTCATTTATCATTTAAACCTGCTTTTCCTTCTAATACTTCTTTGAGGCCATAGTGAGCTATTAAATTAGAACTGGCAAGCTGTGGTTTATGGTTACCCTTCACACATAGGATATAAAACCAGTGTTGCAGCTTACAGTTCTAGTTTGAAAGGTAAAGCATACCACAACCACTCTTGTGCTGTCTTTCTACAACCATAGCCAAAATTGTTGTTTTCTGCATTCCCTTCTTGGCCCGCTCTCCCCTGCCTTACCCCAAACTGCTACCTTCCACTATTCCGATTCAGATATAAGGAAAAAGAGGGAGCATCTGAACAGTATCCCATTCTTCTGGCCGTAAAAGCATTTAAGATGTTTCGTAGGATGTCAAGAACCAAGTTCTGAGATGCTAATTCCAATGTGACCCTGAAATACAGTAAGCTTTTTTTTTCTTTTACAAAAGAGAAAATAACTAATTAAATTGGTCTGCTTAACTGGAGGAAAAATGTGTGAGTCAAATACAAGCATCCTTTTCTCAGCAGCCAACTTGCAGGTACCAGTAATTATAGTATTTAGCAGTATAAGCTTTTAAATGTCTCCCCAGATAAATAGATACAGGTTGGCAGCCTTAATCAAAGATCAAATCATCAAGCTGAAAAATCTGTGAAATGCATTGAGCATCAGTAGAAGCTCAGAATTTAGGGGAATTATTTTACTACAGATCTACTGTATATCTAAGAATATCCATATAATTTTTAAATCATGAAGAAAACTAAGATGATATGTTATAATCAAAAGAAGTGTTTGCTTCCTAGATTCCGATTTGCTTCAGATCAGTGTTATTTTCCAGTGACCTATGCAAAATGTGGGGTTTTATCATAACACCTACTCAGAAAAATAAAATTATGCTATAAGGAGCTATAATCACCATTAAGCTTTGCACTCTTATTTTCCAATGATGTATTTATAATTATAATTATTATTTTAGAGAGCCCATGATTATATAATGTAATGAACTGTCTAATGAACCATGACACAAATTGCTAGAGTACCCGCAGTTTGCTGGGTGAAAGTTAGCAACTCATGCAGCATTATGACTTATTTATATCTCCTTTTATTTTTCTATGTGAAGTTGATTTTTGTGGTTGGGGGTGAAGTGGGGGTAGATTCCTGACTTCCAGGTAAACAGAAAACTCAAATCCTCCAATAATCCTATTGTTATTTCCCAACTTTTTTCTCTTAAATAACAATCAACCTCAGCAATCAACCTCACTTTACCAGTTTTAGATCATTCGTAACTTTAAATTGTTCTCTCTTCTTTCAGCTTTTGATTTGAACTTACAGTATACAATAAGAAAAGATGTATAAAATTCAGCTATTTCTTTTAGTAATATTAACAATGCTTATTCTGTAACCATTCATGGCTTTTACGGGATAAAATTAAACTTGGTTTAGAGTCAAATGACCTTCTCTTTGTTCATACTGGAGTTAAGGATTTAGTGCTTAGTGCAAACACGATATCCCACTAAATGATCCCACAACCTTGGAATCAGTAAGCATGATAATTATCCAATCTCCTTTTTAATTCTGGAAATATAGGAAGGAGCATCGCTTTGGCATTAAAGTGAAGGTAGAATTCTAGAATTCACTCTTTCCTTAATGTTCTATGTTCACATACAATTTAAGTCTGCTGCAGTGGTGTTGAAAGGTTTATGAATCTGTTTGAATTTTCAATATTTCTGCATAAATATGACTTAAAATGTCATCAATTCAAAAGGATTCATAAAGCACCACTGAATATACCTGATTTATGAGTGCATCCCAAACAACAAATTTTCTATTTCCTTATTGACTAAGCATATTCAAGTGGACTCTTCTGCCAACAGAAGTCTTCCCTTCTGCAGAGGTAAGTTGATTGATTGATTGATTGATTGGGATTTCTGTGCCGCCCTATCTCCGAAGGACTCAGGGTGGCTCACAATGATAAAAAATGTAATACAAATATTAAAAAAGCAATTAAATTTGAAATCCCAATAACCAATTAAGATTAATAAAAACTATTACTAAAATCCCATCCCCTTTGTCAGTCCAGGTTGGCAAGTTGGAAAAGCCATGTTTTCAGGCCACGATGGAAGGATTGGAGGTCGGCCACCAGAAGCTCCAGGGGCAGCTGATTCCATAGGGTAGGTGCTCCCACAGAGAAGGCCCTACCCCTAGGGTCGCCAGCTGACATTGTCTGGCCGACAGCACCCGAAGAGGCCCTGCCTGTGGGAGCACACAGGATGTTGGGAGGCGTTACTGGCAGCAGGGTCTCCTGCAAAGTTATACAGCTGCTAAAGGAAAATATATTAGGAGGAATAATCTACTAGAGAACTTTCATTTTCTGTGAGAATGTTTTCTCCATCTCTTTGAGCAATGATTAAACTGCTGTCATCTTTTAAATTTGGTGTTCACTGCTGCTTGGATCAGCCCAAACAACTTCACCAAACAAAATGCTTTTGGAAAAGCAGGCAAGGCAGTCTTTTGGGACTAGCAGAGAGACGTTGGATTTTGAAAATGTACCATTAGTGTCTTCACAAAATGTGTTCCAGTTTGGGCAAGGCAGTCATAGTACATCATTTTATTAGAAGGTAAAGTGGTGGAGATTCTCACTTCCTCTAAAAATCAAGGCTCTCTATATTATCGATGTTGTGGGGGTTAGTGGACACAGGGCTTTCCTTTAAGCCAGAATCATTCTTGTGAATAAAGATTATGCAGTGCTTTATAGCACCCCATCTTTGATTTTTGCTTTAATTATATTAAAGTTAGGATGAGTGGGGAGCCACACCACCTATCAGGCCATTCTGTTTCATTAGTTAAGTGCTATTAGATCAGATTTAAATCTTGGTAACTGCCTGGAGAAATGCTCAATTTTCCAACTTATCCTCAGGAACAGCTTGTAACTCTTCAAAAGAAGTATTAATTCTAGTATTCTCTTTGATCCATTCGCCTTTGTCAGTTTTCCCCTTCTGGTAATTACCTCAATTTTACATATTTTTGTAGTCTATCATCCTTTTGCAATCCATTTTAAAATATGTGAATTTCTGCTTGTTCAGGAAAACAGAGTATGGCTCATTTGGTCCAGAATGGATTGGTTGGTTTTTTTTATTGTACCCCTAGCAATCATTTTCAGATCCACAGTTCAAAGAGATCCTTCTCCTTGTTTCTCACACTCTTACTCAAAATCTGGCTTCAACTACTTTTTATTTTATTTTCATTTAAATTTCCTTATCCTTCATAATTTTGCCTAGAATTATCATTGCATTCCTCTGAAGGACTTGTCCAGCACACTGTCCGTTTTTATTGATTCTTGAACCCCTCCTCCCAAATCAAACTATCTTTATTTCTTCAACATGAACTGTAAGTCTACTAAGCATGCTGATTGCTTTTATTTTTTAATATATAGCATTAACACAGATTTTTCACTTTCTATTTTTCCTTTGAGATCTTCTAAGTCATCTTTACCTTAGTTAACAAATGGTGTCATCTTCATATTTCATATTGTTCGTGTTTGTGCTTTTTATTCTGATTCTAGCTGATCTCTCCCAATGTTTTTTTTTTATAAAAGGTTTTATTTTTCCAAAAACACAAACAATAACAAACAATAACAAACAAACATACACCACATAGATCCATATCAATTTCAAGTATGTCCATCGGTCAAAAGTCACAGTGCCTTCCCCTCATTATTCATACTCAATATTTCAAAAAGGATAAACTATAATCATTATTATTAATCCTTTATCATATTATAATCTCTAATTGTTTCAACAGTTCTATCTATCTTTATATTCCCAAAAATATATTACCAAACTTTTTGTCTAACCATTGATAGAACATATTCCATATCTTATAAAACTGCTTTTCTTCTTGATCCCTAATTTCAAATGTTAATCTACTCATTTCGGCACAATCCAAAATCTTCTTAATCACTTCCTCCTGCATAGGTGTCTTGTCATTTCTCCAGTTTTTAGCAAATACAATTCTAGCGGCTGTCAGTACATTAACAATCAAATATTTCAGTTCTTTGTTAAATGTCTCTGGTACAATTCCCAACAGGAATATCTCAGGTTTCAAGTCTATATGTTGTTGTGTCATTTTTCCAACCACATGTGGATTTTAGTCCAGTATCTTTTAGCATCAACGCAAGTCCACCACATGTGGTAGTAGGAGCCAGGTATCTGATGACATTTCCAACACTTGTCCGATTTATCCTTGAACATTCTTGCAATCCTTCTTGGGGATAGGTGCCACCTGTAAAACATCTTATACAAATTTTCTTTATATGCAGTTGACATTGTCATTTTATAATTCTGATCCCACAGTGTTTGCCATCTCTCTAGATCTATCCCATAACTGAAATTTTTCCCCCAAGCAATCATTGTTTCCTTAACCTGCTCCTCTTCCATTCTAACTTCTAATAGATAACCATAAAGTTTTTTAATCATTTTTCGTTCGTGCCCATCAAGATTTTATCTAATTCAGTTGGTTTTTTATAAATCCCTTCAGTCCTAACATCCTCATCATATCTAGATTGTATTTGCAAATATGAAAACCAATTCATTTTTATACCTTGTTCTTGTAGTTTGCATCGATTTGAGTTCACCCTTTTCATTTAAAATCTCTCCATATCTAACTGTTTGTTCCTTCTTGTATATTATTGCATATGAAAAAGCTTCAATAGTAGATACCCATAATGGAATTTGTATATAATGTTGTTTTCTAGTTTTTCCCAATTTAAAACAAAGCTTCTCGAACATAGTGTCTTCTAAAATATCCTTGTTTTTTTTGTTCCCTTATACCATAAGAAGCATGCCATCCTAATAATAAATCATGACCCTCTAAAGTTAACAATCTATTATTTCTCAATGTTATCCATTCTTTCACCCACATCAGACTTGCAGCTTGATAATACAATTCCCAGTTTGGTAGTGCGAATCCCCTCTTGACCTTGCATCTTGTAATAGCTTAAATTTGATTCTTGGCTTTTTGCCCTGCCATATAAATTTTGATGTGATTTTATTTAAATCTTCAAAATATTCTTTCCCAAGTCTAATTGAGTTGTCTGAAATAAATATAAGATTCTGGGTAAAACATTCATCTTGACTGTCGATATTCTGCCAATAAGAGATAATTGCATATTTTCCCATCTTTCAAGATCTGTCGCTATCTGCTATTTGAGTTTTATATAATTATCTTCTTTCAATGTACTGCATCTTGATGTTATATATTCCCAAATATTTAACTTTATTTGCGATCTGAATCTCTAATAAATCTTCTAAATCTTTCTTGCGTTTTGCTAACATATTCTTTGTTAGGATCTTTGTTTTGTCTTTATTAATTTTAAAAATTCCATATTCTTCTATTTGTTCTATCAACTTAGGTGCTGATTTAAGTGGATCCTCTAGTATGAATACCAAATCATCTGCAAACATGTAGTTTATATTCTTCTTTTTAATTTTCATTCCTTTTATTTCTTCATCTTCTCTGATAGCTCTATTCAGTACTTCTAGTGTTAAAACAAACGCAGGGGACGACAGAGGACAACCTTGTGTTCCTTTTTTTCTTATCCCTATAGATTCTGTCAACTCTCCATTTACCAATATCTTTGCTGTTTGATTATTATATATTGCCTCAATAGCTTGTATAAAGTTTTTCCAAAGCCCATA
>CM019150.1:112793271-112816400 GCA_009733165.1 Naja naja | reverse complement strand
AAATCACAGGTGATCAGAAGATCACCTAGATCAAACAAAGGGAACACACCTAAAATCTTAGAGGACCATGTAATGTCCATTAATTGTGATGTCACTACACCCAAAAACTATGAGGACATTTTGGGTCTTCCGAGGAAACAAATAAAGAAACGCCATGCAAAAGAGAGATGGACAGTATAAAAGCACTAAAAGTATACACACCAGCTAGAGTTCCCAAACACAAAAAAACAATTGGAAAGAGATGGGTATTCAAGATAAAACATTTAGAAAATAACAAAACTTTATATAAAGCAAGCCTTGTAGCACAAGGGTTTTCTCAAATTTCCAGATGATTACACAGATACCTATTCTCCTACAGTCAGGTCAGAAAGTGTGAAAACCACACTAGTCATTGCATCAATTCTAAACGAACATGTGTTTCAATTTGATGTACAGACAGCTGATTTACATACAACTAGATAAAAAAATGTATGTCAGAGCACCACCTGGAATTGACCAAGATAAGGGCAAAACATGGTTATTAAAGAAAAGTCTCTATGGTCTGCGACAATCAGGTAAGCGTTGGTATGATTGTCTTTCTAAAACATTTAGGCTGATAGGTTTTACTGCCACATCAGCTGACAAATGTGTGTTTGTCAGGAGAGATCAAGGTTAGGGTTAGGGTTAGGGTTAGGATATTTTGTACGACAAAAAGTAAATCCAATGTGATCAATTTGCTCAAAAACTCAATGAACATTTTTCACTAAAATCATTAGGAAAGGTTGATAAATACCTGGGAATTCAAATTACCAAAACTGAGAATGGTTTCATACTATTCAGTTCATATTTCATAATTGGACTTGTATGCGCCCTCTCGAGAGGACTCTGACTCACTGATAAACACAATAATTCAACAATAAATATTGAAAAAAAGATTAAATCGAACAAGCCCAATCACTAAGAACCATTAAAATAATTTAAAAAACCCCAGGAGGTCAGTCCAGCCTGGCCTGTTCAAACAACCAGCTCATCAGATATGGCCGGAAGGAAGCGAAGATCAGGAGCCAAACGGAGCTCCAAAGGGAATTGATTCCACAAGGCGGGGGCCGCAACAGAATAGGCCCTTCCCCGGGGCACCGCCAGCTGATATTGTCTACTATCCCAAAAGGAAAAAAATTTAGAAATATTATTGAAATGCAACATGACCAATGCTAATCCATCTGATACACCTATGCAGGCTGATTTTATAAGAAATATGTATAATGTTGGTAAAACTTTTAATGAAAATACACTATATCGATCAACAATCAGTTCATTGCTCTATATAGCCAATTGGACCAGACCCGATATATCTCTCCCTGTCAACTTACTATCTCGACATGTAAGCAACCCGAAAGTATACCACTGGAATGCTATTAAAAGACTGCTAAGATACCTGAAACATACAATGAACGCCACATTGACACTCACCCCAAACATATCCAAGTCACCAATACTCTCATGTTATGCAGATGCAGACTGGGCTAGTGACATTAAAATGAGAAAAAGCACCTCAGGATATGTCATATATTTAAATGAAAGCCCAATACATTGGTACACGGGAAAACAAAAGCTTGTGTCAACCTCAACTACAGAGAGAGTTCGTATGTTTGTCGAAAAGCGCAAACAATTTAATGTGGTTCGATGATTTAATGATAGACATTTGGAAAGAGCCTGCATACCCAATAATCATACAGGAAGACAACAAAGCCGCCATTGACATATCTAAAGCTGACACAGTTGGCCAAAGATCCAGATATACAGACATTAAATATAAACATGTGAGACAGTTATCAGAGATGGGATTTATAAAGGCGGTGCATTGTGAAACAAAAGAACAAACCGCAGATATATTAACTAAGCCACTCCCATCAAATCAACATATGTATCTAACAAAGAAACTACATGTAAATATATAAATAGTGTATTATAGTTACAGTACTTGTAATCATTTTGATTAAACCAATCTGGTATTAGAAGGGGTATTGTTAAGATGAAATACCAGAATGTTTTAATATAGAATAAACATTATCAATATGACATATTCCATTTAAACTACATGTCCCATGATGCAATATTCCACCTCACTCCTCCCACCTGATATAAAAGGTACTAACCACTACTTTGCACTCCACTCTCGTCTGTGTTCCAATGATACAATGTACATAGAAATGAGATCAAAAGGATAGACTTATTAACTTGGAAAATAAATAAAACATATATTCTGATTCTTTTTTTTCTTTTTTTTAAACAAATTTTATTCAATTTTTAACAATTTTTTAAAACAACTCTTTTCAGTAGACAGCATGTTCCCGGGTCATCACTTTTACATGCAAATATGACAGTAGATCTATATTCATTTTAAACATTTGACTTCACTTCTATTCCATTTTAGCGGACAAAGGGTGAAAGAAATTAATCCTAATCTCAAATCTTAATCTCAATCTGTATAGCCCCCAGTTCATTTCAAGTTAATTGCAAATATACATATATATTTTAAAAACTTCATGTATAAATCTTACAAATAACAATATATTTGCCCATCATATTAAAAATAAAGTTCATCCATATCTATCCTTTAATTGTCTTCACATTGTTAATACTCTTTCATCATTTACAGAATTCTTTTATCCGTCAGATTTGCCCTTTCATCACATATTCTCTCCATAATTCTAAATCCGTACCAATGTTAACACTAAAAGAATGAAAAAAAAAAACCTAGACTTGCCCCCTTTTACTACTTTGAAAGTGACACCTCAGTGGTTAATATAGTAGCATAATCATAATCATTCTCTTTAAAACGAAAGATAGAGAAAAAAGAAAAAGAAAAGGAGAAAAGCTCCCTTACAATATATCTCTAATCGGTCGGGTTCTGCAACACATATCCCCCTAAGATTGATTTATAGTTCCAAAATAATAATAAAATAGCTAATCTTGGTTATTGACAAATCTCATTTTTAGGCATTTTCTAAGATCATTTCAATTAATTCAATTCATCTAATCATCATTTAGCTTTCTTTTGTGAATAAGAAATGAAAAATGTGACCTTTTACCAGTAAAATTGTCAGTAACCCCTATTGTTTTACACTTTTATAATTACAATATATTCTTATTACCATTTCTTCATGCAGAACCCCCTTTTAAATCGTTAACCATTGTCTCTATGCAAACAAGTTCCTTTCTTTATTATGTAATTCCCGTGTCTCTCTATCTTTTGTTCTTGTTTCTTGTTCCTTCTCCTCTCTTTTATCCCTTATCCCCTCTCTATCCAGTTTAAATCCCTCTCTCTCTTTTACCTGCTCTCTATCCTTCTGGACCTTTCTATCATGCCTAGTTTCATAAATGTTCCCCTTTTAATTATCTTCTTAAGTTTCATTTTTTGACCATCCTCCCTTTCCTTTTATTTGTATTAATCTTTGTGTTAATTGTCTTCTTAAAATGGCTTTTCGCTTGTGCTGGCTCCCTTCTCCTCCCTATTATCCTGCTCTCCCCTTCTCTATCCAGTTTGAATCCCTCTCTCTCTCTTTACCTTTCTGTTCCCTTTCCTTCTGAACCTTTCTAACATGCTTAATTTCATAAATGTTCCCCTTTAGATACTTTCTTAGGTTCCGTTTTTTAGCCTTCCTTTCCCTTTTATTTGCATTAATCTTTGTATTAATTGTCTTTTAAGATGGCTTTCTCTTGTGCTGGCTCCACCCTTTCCAAGGCTCCTTCTTTATTCAGCATTTGAATGCCCATATTTTCTGCAACATGCCAAGTTAGTTCAGTCACTTCCTGTAACAGTTCTTTCATACTTTTAAACTCCATTTTTAATTCTTTGGATGACCACCAAAATTTTAATTTTCCTTATTTCTTCTTCTTCTTTAAATTTTCTATGATCCTAACCCAGGTCCAGAGTCTATATCAGTATCACCAATTAGTCCGCAATCCGTCTTTGTGTATTCAGGCTTTCACTTTCTATAAGTCTTGTGTCTCTTTAAAATGTAACAACTCCAATCCACAAAGGAACAAGATAGTTTCTTACTTCTTTAGCTTCCAATTTTCTCCACAAAGTGGCACTTTCTGCACAGAGTCTTAACCCTTTCCTTTTATTTTGATATTCAAAGTTTTCCGAGCCCCAAACTTAAGTTCTTACGCTGGCTTCTTCCTTTCCGTTCAAGCCCCTTATAGCTGTCAAAAATATTTTACTTATTTTTCCTTCACTTGAGACTGCGCGCTTCTGTTTCTTTTTAAAACTCATCTTTATCTTAATCCGGGTGCCTTGATCTTACCATCCGATACTCCGGTTCCTCTGCTGTCGACTTCTCTCTTTCCTCCTGCACCAATCTTAATCCTGTTGAGACCTTCTCTTGAGGTGGCCATTTTGACCACCACTTCTTGACGTCTTCGAGGGAAAGGACCAGACCCAAAGGGGAGATGCGGCTCCCCTCACTCTGGCTGGCAGATTTCCTTTCTCCGCCTCGAGGCAGCTTCAGCCCGAACCTTGCAGGATCGGGCTCTCCGACGAAGAGCCAGGCTGCGGTCGTGGACGATCACAAACCGCCGCCTGTTCTCAAGAAGGCTCAACCCGGAAGTTTCTTATATTCTGATTCTAATTATATGAAGTTGTTTGGCTTGATCCTTCTTAACATAACAGATACTGTGTTTGTGGATGCTGCATGCAGTGGACCCAGCCCATTTCCCAACTTGTAATAACTCTGCTGATGATAACTATACACACACCCACCCCATTATTGGACCTTTGTTTGCTGGATTGGTTTGCAACCTTCATATTTTCTATAATTGTCATCCTTGTGTGTCCACATTCTTTTAAGTGGTTCCTCTCAGTTCAAGAGACACTGAAAGAATTATAGACATGCTACTTAGTTATTACAGGTATAATAACAGAATTTTGAAAACTTGTCCAAGTTTTTCTCTGTTCCATCTCATCCTAAACAAAATCAAGGAGTTATTGTGAATTTCTCACACATCCTTCTCTATTTGGATTGGACCATCTAATAACCTCTTCTTCAAGTCCTTCCTTTAACCATTTGTTTCTTCCTTCCTCAAAGTCAGCTCGAAATTCCTTTAGTTTGCCTTACCATTTCAAGTAGAACTATAATAATTGAATCCTTCATAAACAAATGTTTGAAGAGGATGCCTTAATTTTAGAGAAAATATACTGATCAATATCTTATCACTTTTCAAGAAAAGTTAGTGACTGCTCTTCACCAGGAAACATTTCTACATATTTTATAGAGGTGTCCATGACAACTGCAAACTTGAACATAGATTTTATTTATACATCATAAATGTTCCACTGTATTTTTATAAATGTTGAAAGCAAAATTCTGTTCATTATTAAAAGCTAGACAAGAGTCTAACAACGAAACTTACAATATCTGTTAAAAGTAGCTTTACACTACTCAAGGAGAGACTCTAGTACATAAAACTGTTTAATGTGATGGCCATTTGTCATCACCATTGTACCCTGATTGGGTGGTAAGTTGCTAGGCAGCCTGCGGATTTCCAGTCTTCTGTCTCCAATTCACAAGGGAATCTACCTGCTATTTGCTGACTCATAGGCAAACACAGTGAGAAAGAAACATATTTGCAATTCTCAGATGCATTTCTTTGAGGAAAGACTTTTAATTGGCATCATGCTGGGCATTTGCATTGCTGGCCTATTAAATATCTCTGAGAAGAGTTCCATCTTGTTCAAACAATCAAGGAACCCAAGAAACAAACTTCTATTCCCAGAGCACTGTTGCTAGTCCATTGAATTACCAATGAGGATAAACTTCAGTTTCTTTTTACCCATTTTTCCTGATTCTATATAGTTTTCATAAAGATTTCAAAAAATGCCTAACACTTCAGAAAGCAAAACAAAAAACCTGCAATCTATCAACTCTGCAGGAGAACTGAATTCAATTTTAATGTGTTATCTATCAGCACCAAATTGCAAATGTTTTAAGATGTCATGCCAAGCTTGTGAAAATATCTTTGCCTAGGTAATCTCTGCCATTTCGTTGTCTGAAGTACAATACAGGAAAGCATTTCAATGAAATATCAGATTTTTAAAATGTGGTCTACTTAAAAAATAAACATTATACTACCACATCATTATTTTCAATATATTATCTTGTACAGGACAAAAATAAACGGAATGTTCAACTATATTAAACAAAATCTTTATGAAGCCACTCTCAGAGTAAATTAAACATTACATATATAGCATCAGTTTCAAAATATCCTTTACAAACGGCAACTATATAACAAAGGGCCAAAGAGGAAGGTTAATTAACTTCTTCTCTACCCTGTGTTCTACCAAAATCCCTTATAAGGGAATACAAATATTTGGGAACAAGCAGGATCTTTGAATGGACATAATACTAATGCAAATTAAGAATAATGGTTGAATCACAGATATTAGACTTATTTTTTTATCATTACCACCGTATGATCATTTTAAGTTGTTAAATCTATTGAATCTCTCCTCCTCAAATGGAAATAAATATTACATTTTTAATCAGGATTCTAGGGTAACGAAGCTAAATGATTAGCTTGATAAATCAAACCATTTATTTCCCCATACCAAATGCCATGTATTAATATCAAGATTGGATGTAGCCCTGTTAATACAAGCAAAGTGTTCAAAGCCCCAAAAGCACTTTAATCACCATTTTAGCACTCAGACAGTGAAACATTCGTTTCCAGCATGGGACTATCTCATTTTCTCCATTATGGTCAAGTCAGTGGCAGCTGGTGATTGGGTTAATTGCATGTTTAAGCAGAAGGGATGCTTGTGTTTAAACATACAATCTAATTATCATCCTACAAGGGCTTTTTATCCAAGTGAACACTTATGTGTGTGTGGGAGGGGGTTAAGAATCCAGAAGAGGGGCCAGGGCTAAAGGAAGCAATGACTGACTTTTGTAGCCATATACCCAATCTGTTGTTAAGAATCAGACTTCTCAACATGGCCATGATATTCAGCCAATTATACCTAGTAGGATTTTATAACAACTGTAGTGCAAATATACTGTACATTACCAATTCTACTAGAGTTACTGAAGAATGAACAAAACATAAAAATATTAAAACCAATAAAGAAGGTTTTCTCACTGAACAACAGAAAAGAAGGACAGCAATACTGAATTCTCAATGTGTTGCATCATAAAGAAACAGGAACCAAAGATTAATGGAGCCAATCCACAATTCCTGTAAAGTACAAATTTCAAATCCAGTGGTTATAAAATGTGCATAATTTAAAAGGAAACGGGAAACAGGGACTTCATACTTAATTATTTGGAAACCTTCTTCCAATGGGGAAAATATAAATTAAAAGGACATTAAGGTAACAGTCACACTGTGTTGATGGATGTTTATGTTTTTTAAAATAAATTATAAAATTACACATGCGTTGTCAGAACTTCAGGAAAACGTGTCTTGGTAAAATAGACCAAATTTATATTCCTCCCGTTTACCTCTGAATATCTTCAGTTCATTCAAATATTCGATGTCTCTTCAATTCTTCTTTGCCCCATTGCTTAGATTTCTTCAAGGCTTCAACAAATCTCTTTTGTAAATCCAATAAAAAGACATTATTCAGATCAGCCTGTTTCTTTTGTATATCCAATAAAAACCTTATCCAGTTCATTCTCTTGACCTGTCACTTGCATTTCACTTTAAATACCATTCTCTTTTTTAATTCAATTTTTCAGATTCCACTAGTTTTGCATACAGCAAGATTTGATGCAATACCTTCATTAACATACTTGTAACATTGTCTATCCATTAAAGCAGACAATAACATATACACACACAAACACACACCTGTTGTCACCACGGTTTTTTCACCAATGTTTCTAGGAACTATAACCACTTTTTTGAGGAGGGGGGGTAGTCATAAAATCCAAGAACACGTCATCAAAATTTGACTTCAAACCCCACCAAAGGAATAAAACAGGGGAATTAGACTTCTGGTTGGCTTAATATACCACACACACACCCCAATTTTTTTAAAAAGACTATCCTAAACCTTTTGAACATTCCCATTAACCTCTTTAGACTCATTTACTTGGATAATGCCACCAAAATGATAAAAAAAACCCAATATAATTATCCAAAGTATCTATCTGCTTGTATTGCTATTAATAGATTGCAACACAAAATATGTCAGCATCCCCACATAATGTCTGTTATTCTGGGAAGCTTGCTTGATTTGAATGTATGTATGAATATTGATACAGTTGTAAGTATCAAATATAGAGCCTTGGTGGTGCAGGCTATTAAACACCTAGCACTTAGCTCCAGGTGCCTGCAATTAGTGCAGGCTCGAATCCCACCAGGCCCCAGGTTGACTCAGCCTTCCATCCTCTCGGAGTAGGTAAATTGAGGACTCAAGATTGTCGGGGGCAATAAGCTGACTTTGTAAAAATGCTGCTGGGTTGGGGGGTGGGGGCAAAAAGCCCTAGTAATAAGCAGGCATATACAATAGAATGAAGGCTATTGCTGAGCACATTGGGTTGTGCTCCAAAGATTGTAAGCCACCCTGAGTCTCCGGAGAAGGGCATATAAATGTGAATTTTTTTTAAAAAAGGAATCTTATAAAATAATCACCACAGCAATAGCTAAACTCTGCCTTTTGTGCTCCCACTTTTACCAGCATCAATAGCACAGAGGATTATTTTAGGAAAACATGAGTTTTCTATTGGATCTGACCAATACTTGAAGCATCAAGCAGTCTCTACCTGGGCTTTCTATTAGCTATTACCATTTTCTTTACATTCTGCTATGTGATAACATTCAGTTTGTACAATGAAACAATAGCTCTCACGCTTTTTTCCCCAGTGAACCATGAAACAGGAAATTGCTTTAATAAATCATTGTTTCATATTGCAGATGGCAATTCATATTCCTTGCTCATTAGCAAGCAGGAAATCATTTGTTAAGTCATTTGCTGCTGCATTTTTGTTTTCAGGGAGGTCAGAAATATCTTACAATTATCAGGCTTCTTTTATAGCTTCTGAAGGTATAACATTTCTAATTTCTTTATTTGCAGTTTCTTCATGTTTTTTTACATAGTGAGACATCACATGCACTAAAATGTATTATCTCATCCTCATCAGGCAAGGTCCATTTTTGGCAGTCAGTGGAACTGGAGTTCAAAGCTAATTCTAAATAGGTATAAAGAACTCATCATTACCAAATTCCTGGTTTAGGCATTCCATTTAATGGTATCAATTACACTGTACCTGTTACCTAATCTGTTATGTGTTGGCTTACCTTGGTTTCACTGAAAACATTCATCAGTATATATATGATTGTACATGAAGGATTTCATGGGATTTGAAATCAGTCTCTATTTTCACAACCCTCACAAAAAATGGCATTAATGGTAGCCTAATTCACACTGGGCCCTAAGCCACAGTAAGATTTATTTAATTTTTGGCTTTTTGTGTTGTGCCAAATACTATGTTTTTTGGTTCAGCATGTTGTATTAAACAATGAAATTAGCATGATGTATGAAGCTGGTTAAGTGTGTTGACATTTTAAAACTTATGTTCTGCTAAAACAGTGAACAGACTAAATCTCAGATACTATGTCCACTGGCTTCATTTCTCGTGAATTAGGGTCTATTTTTATAGTTCATCACTCATAAAGATTAGTGATAAATCACAATTCCATCATAGGCTGAAATAAGTATCATATAGCAATTATAAAATGAGATCACAGATTACTGCTTGGAGTAATTTGGAGTAAATAATTTGGCCAAGACTGGCTGAAGACTCAACATGGTGGGACAAGCCACCTTATATAGTGCAAATACCAAGCAGCAAAGCAATGCCAAAAAACCATTCAGTGACATTTGAGACACGATTTTATCACATGATCAGCAACAATAGATGGTTTGGTGGGACAACAGGATACCAGAGTCAATTATCAACACAAGCTAATTCTGGTTCTGCTTCCATCTTTCTCTCTTCCAATGATACCATTACATTTTGTCACATAGCACACAAAATGCATCCTCTTGCATTGGCACTAATTTTACATTAAACCTAGCAAGAAATTACAAATCAATTCCCCTATAGATATATCTCATTGTGTTCCCACAACTTTAGTCAATCAAGCCCAATGCTTTATCTCTGATTGTCTCACACAGTGGAGAACAGGACACCAGGCTAAAAATTGCCCAGAGTAACTTGCTGAGATAGGCAGCTATAAAAATCAAATCTTAAAATCAGAAATGATCTGGAAGGGACATTGGAGTTCTTCTGGTCAAGCAGGAGAACATATACCATTTCAGATAGATGGCTGTCCAGTCTTTTCTTAAAACCTCCAATGATGAAGCAAGCAACGTGTGAAGCAAGCTGTTATATTCAGGGATGGGATTCTATCGGTTCTGTCTGGTTCTATAGAACCCCTTGTTAACTTTCTAAGCAGTTTGGAGAACCGGTAGTTAGAAGCAATCTCCTTTTGATTTTTTCCACCCTTATTACATTCTTGGCAGACAGCCTATACTTCCTGTCACCTGAGCTTTTGAGGCTTGGCTTTCTTAAAGCGGAACTGTTGTTTTAAGATTTTTACACTGCTGTTGGGAGGAAATACTTCCCTGGATAATCAGCACTTTGAAGAGATAATTGAATAATGAAGCAAAGCTTTTAGTGACAGGGAACCAAGATGAGTGACATTCAGCAAGGCTTCTTGGCTAGCTAGAAAGATTGATATTCAAACATGAGTTTACATACCCATTCTGAGTTTTGGTCTAAAACTGGTTTTTGGTGAAGATTAATTCTGTGCTTGGTGACGTTTAATCCTGTGTTTATTGTTGGGATAATTTTCCCTATTCAGCTTCAACAAGCAACAGTTACTGTTGTGATTTAATTATTTGTATTGTGTTTGAATTTTTTTGCCTCATGGTTTCTTTTTCTATCTGGGGAGGGTCTTCCTTCACTGCTTAGTACTATCTGGCATTGTCCTTTTGGGGTATACTTCCAAGAGGCAAGATGCAAGCTTGGCACTGATGTTTTTATTGCCTTTCTGGGGGCATGTGACCTTTCCTTAAATCTGGATGATTTCCTTAGGATATCTTGTGAGGTGAGTGAGACCAGCTGGTATTTTTAAAAAGTGGTGCAAATGGATCTAAGGATTGCTTTTCCTGGGTGTGCTTTTTTTTTTTTTTTTAAATGACCTCTCTGCTAAAGGGTTTCACTTTATGAGCAAGAGTTGGCTGCTTGATAGTTATCACTGCATTTTAACTATTTTCATTCCTCAAGGTGCTCTGGCACCCTGCCTGATTTATAACTCCGGCTTGCAGGTATTTTTAATCTAATGATTGGTATTTAGGGCAGCTTTTTGCAAGCAAAGAAGCTTTTTGTATTTTTGTACAGGTAATCCTTGACTTATTTATTTATTTATTTATTTATTTATTTATTTATTCGACTTATATGCCCCTCTCCAAAAGGACTGGGCTGCTTACAAAATAAAAACACACAACAATAAATTAGTTAAAACCAGATTAAACAATCAAGCCGAATTAACACTAAAATTGCAGAGATAAAACTCTAAAAGACCACCCCACCCCAGGGTCACAGCCGGATTGGTTAAACAACCAGGTCTTCAGGTCGCTGACGGAAAGTGCGGAGGTCAGGGGCCAGCGAAGCTCAGGGAAGTTGATTCCACAGGTCAGGGGCAACAGAGTAGGCCCGTCGTCGAGGACCGCCAGCCGGCACTGTCCGCTGGGACAAGGAGCCCCTGTCTGTGGGATCGTACAGGCGGTTGGTGTTCGATGTCGGCAGCAGTCGCTCCCTTAAATAATAGGGACCCATGTCGTGAAGGACTTTGTATGTTAAAGATAGAACCTTGAACCTCACCGGGCGCAACCGGCAACCAATGCAAGCCACGCGGGAGGGGGGCAACATGGGAGAACCGGGAACTCCCATCACCACCAGCGCCGCTGCATTCTGCACCAGTTGCAATCTCCGGATGGTGTGCAAGGGCAGTCCTAAATAGAGAGCGTTGCAGTAGTCGTCGCGAGTAACAAGGGCATGAGTGACCGTCGCAGGGCATCGCGTCCAGCAAGCTGGCGAACCAGCGGATCTGGGCAAAAGCCCCTGGTGGCGGCTCCCACCTGCTCCTCCAGCCGGCCGTGCATCCAGGAGGACCCCCAGATTCTAGCCCTATCCACAGGGGCAGCACCACTCCCCTATGGTCAACGATGGACATTCCAAACTGGACCGCGATGCGGTATGTACAGCCACTCAGTCTTGGCGGGTTGAGTGAAGCATATTTCCGTCCATCCAGATCCGTACGCATCCAGACAGCGAGTCATCACGGAGAGGGCATCACTGATCTGGCCAGGGGTGGAGATATATAACTGTGTATCATCAGCATATTGATGATACCTCACTAAAACCACGAATGATCTCACCCAGCGGTTTCATGTAGATATTAAATAAAAGGGGAGAGGACCGACCCTGAGGACCCCACAAGTGAGTGCCCTCGGGGCGATCTCTGCCCCCTGCTAACACCGATGCGACCGCAGCAGTGGAGAGAGCCACGAAAACAGTGCCCCCAACCCCAACCCCGGCGTCGCAAAGGATACCATGGTCGATGGTATCGAAAGCCGCTGAGAGGTCTAACAGGACCAGGACAGAGGAAAACCCTGTCCGCTCCCTCCAGAGATCATCCATCAGTGCGACCAATGCCGTCTCCGTGCTGAAACCAGACCGGAAGCCCGATTGGCACGGATCTAGGTAGTCCGTTTCATCCAGGAAAAGCGGAAATTGTCTGGCCACCACACTCTCAACAACCTTCGCCAAAGCGAAGG
Source organism: Naja naja (assembly GCA_009733165.1). Taxonomy (NCBI): domain Eukaryota; kingdom Metazoa; phylum Chordata; class Lepidosauria; order Squamata; family Elapidae; genus Naja; species Naja naja. The sequence continues at coordinate 112,803,568 of CM019150.1, read as the reverse complement.
TTGGAGACTGGACGAAAGTTATCTAACACAGTCGGATCCAGGGCAGGCTTCTTCAGGAGGGGCCTCACCACCGCCTCTTTCAGGGGAGGGAAACACCTCCCTTAGCGGCGTTGACCACTGCCGGATCAACACAGGTGACCTCCCTGGCGGCATAAGACAGCCAGGAAGGGCACGGGTCCAACAAACATGTGGTGGAACTCAGGCGCCATAATCCCGTCCACTTCATCCTCGGAAACAGGATCGAACTCATCCCAGAACACACTTGCCAGACTACCTGTATCCTGCTCCTCAGACCACTGCAAATCAGTGGACAACCCACTTCAATTGAGTGATCTTATCCGACAGATATTGTCCAAATTCCTCAGCCCTTCCCATAGCGGATCCGCCCTCCCAGGACAAAGGAGAGAGCGTAACCCGGAACAGGGCGGCTGGGCGGTTATCTGCGGGCTATGAGGGCGGAGAGATAAGACCTTCTCGCCATCCTCATAGCTCCCAGGTAAGTCCTAATATGGGCTCTTAACTGGGTTCGGTCGAATGAGAGCGGGTGGCCCTCCACCTGCTCTCTAAGCCCCTCCGACAGCGCTTCATCTCCCGGAGCTCCTCTGTATACCAGGAGCCATCCGAGATCCGTGGCGTGTGAGGGGCGCATGGGGACAACCCTGTCAAGGGCCTCCGGCGGCCCGCTGCGCCGTCAGATCCTCAACAGAGCTGTGAGTAAGGGAAGAGGAAAAGGCCCCAGTTCGCCTGGAACCGCTCAGGGTCCATAAAGGCCTGGGGGAACCATCAAGAGGCTCCTTGTCCCAGCAGTGGGGGTGGCCTTTTGGAAAACCAGCCGCAGGAGATAGTGATCAGACCATGGAGCGGGCAGAGCAGTATAAACAGGATGCCCTCTGTCACTACGCCACTCAGAGACAAAAACTAGGTCTAGAGTGTTCCCCCTCGTGAGTGGGGCCATGAATTAGTGGGTCAGGCCCATGGCTTCCATAGAAGACATGAATTCCCGGGCCAATCCCGCATCCCCAGGGGCGGCAGGTTAAAGTCCCCAGGACTATAAGGCCTGGGAGCTCCACCGCCACCCGAGAGGGCGTCAAGAAGTCTAAGGCAGCTGTCACACAGCTGGGAGAAAGGTATGTGAGCAGCAAGCCCACCTGACCGTTAGGCCCCACTTCAGGAGAAGGGTCTCACTTCCGCCTATCTCTGGGATAGTGACCTCCCTTGGAAGCAAGGTCTCCCTAATAACCACAGCCACCCCACCACCCCTTCCCTGGGCCCGTGGCGTGCACAACCGAAAACCTGGAGGGCATAATTCAACCAGAGGGACACCACCCTCCGGGCCCAACCAGGTCTCGGTGATACAAGCCAGGTCCGCAGCCTCCTCCTCAATAATCTCACGGAGGAGGGTGGCTTTAGCCACGACCTGGCATTAAAATACACCAGCCTAAGCCCAGGGGTCCCTGTTCCCGAACTCCCCAGGAGGAGGCCATAGGTCGGAGCGAGCAACCGCCGAAGCTGGCGGGTCGCACTCCCAGCATGTGTCTGACCCTATGCCTCGGCGTCTGCCACGACTCCAACCACCCTAGGAATCGTGGCCCCACCTGAGTCCCGGGCCTCGCCGACCCCAACCCCGCCCTTTGCCCTGCCACGAACCGGCTGCAAACAGACCCATTCCCCCCTCCCTAACCCCTTAAGACAACAAATTAAAAATTTAAGAAGTTTCCCCTTCCTTCTAAATTTGGAATTTGACCCATTAATCAACATGCCACCTCTCGGGATCCCAAGATCCGTCATTAAGGTAAGCTTTTGATAGCGTACAGGGCCATTCCACAGACTGGGGAACCGTCTGGAGGCCCGTAAGTCTAATAGAGAGTAGACAAGCATAACTTATACATCTCAGATAGTAATGGAAGTTGGTATGATGGAACACATTGTAAGAATGGAATACAATGAAGGAGACAGACTGTAGCAATAAACAGGAACAAGAACAGGAACAAGCAGTCGGCAGCTCTCTCACAGCTGCGGCAGTTAGAGTCCAAAAACAAGTCACTATGCTGCCACCATAGTGGCTTGCGAAAGTCCTGATCAGTCCTGAACAATCCCCTGCCCTCCCACTGCAGGGGAAAATACATCCTCCCACTGTTCTCTCACCACAATGGGAGGCAGCCAAGTCTCGGGAGAAAAGCAAAGTCCGTGAAAATGATGGAATTGGTGCAGATGACCCAGAACACCATCATTAGTGTCTAAGGAGTCCAGAGTGACAAGGACAAGAGAAGGCAGTAGTTGTAAATAAATGCCCATCAACCAGGGGCAATTAGGTCCATAGGAGTCCAGGAGGTATAGCGTCCGCAGATTGATCACAAACTGGCTGTGGCTGGGGCCCGGAGCCATAATGCCTACTCTTCCTGGGGGACATCACCAGAACCCGCCCAGGGAGGCCGCTCCTCCACCCCAAACCCAGCAGCGAACAAACCCTTCCCAGGCCTCCCAGGGCCTCTCAGACCTATAGGCCTCCATCCATTCCACAAGTCAGCTCCTCCCAGAGTTATGTTCATTTAGTGACCATTCAAAGTTACAATGGCACTGAAAAAGTGACTTATGAGACCATTGCAGCATGCCCACTGTCACCAGGCTTGACATGAGTGATGTCAAGTTGGCCATGTCCACCCAGTCACATGTCCACCAAGCCACACCCACCAAGCCACGCCCACAGAACCGGTTGTTAAAAAAACCTGAATCCCACCCCTGGTTATATTGGTTAATTGTGCTTGCTGTTAGGAAATTTCTCCTTAATTCCAGGTTGCTTCTCTTTGCTTCATTTCTATCCATTGTTTCTTGCCTTGCCTTCTGGTGCTTTGGAAAGTAAGCTGACCTCCTCTTGTTTGGGGCAGCTCCTCAAATACTGGAATACATTGGTGTGGCTAATCTAGAGAAAAGAAGTCCTTCTTTTTCTAGATTGGCTACACCAATTAAATTGTTCTTCATTTTTTTTGTCTCCAGGCTCTTAATCATCTTAGTTGCCCTTATTTGCACTTTTTCCAAAATCTCAACTTATTTTTTGTAAGGTAGTGAACAAAACTGGATGCAGTATTCCAGGTTCGGTCTTACTAAGGATATATAAAGTGGTACTAATATTTCATTAATATGATTTTGATTTTATGCCTCTGTTTATACAATCAAGGACTGTATTAGCTTTTTTGGCTGTTGCCACACACTGCTGGCTCAAGGTCCCTCTCACAGTTCCATTTTTGAGCCAGGTTTCACCTAACACGAATGAATGAATGAATGAATGAATGAATGAATGAATGAATGAATGAATCATCGTGTTGCCTGTTACAGCAGAATCCATCCTCTTCAGATAGGCAATCAGAGAATATAGCTATTAGAAGAATAAGCAGATTTGCTCATTTTGCTGCCTTATCTTCTTTCATAATGGATCCTTGTCTCTCTGAAGATTATCAAACAAGGTGAGATTAAATTTTATTCTTACTCTATTCTTCCCATACTTGATTCAAAGAACAGAACAGAACAGAATAGAATAACAGAGTTGGAAGGGTCTCAGTGGTGGGATTCATTTTTTAACTACGGTGTTGTGGGCATGGCTTGGTGGGCGTGGCAGGGAAAGAATACTGTAAAATCCCCAGTCAGAGGTGGTATTTGCGGTTCTCCAAACTACTCAAAATTCGCTACGGTTCTCCAGAACTGGTCAGAACCTGCTGAATACCAACTCTGAAGGATCCTTCTAGTCCAACCCCCTGTTTAAGCAGGTAACCCTATGCTATTTCAGACAAATGGTTATCCAGTCTCTTCTCTTCTTAAAAACTCCCAGTGTTGGAGCATTCACAACTTCTGGAGGCAAGTTGTTCCAAGATTAATTGTTCTAAATGTCGGGGAAATTTCTCCTTAGTTCTAAGTTGCTTCTCTCCTTAATTAGTTTCCACCCATTGCTTCTTGTCCTGCCTTCAGGTGCTTTGGAGAGTAGCTTGTCTCCCTATTCTTTCTGGCAACCCCTTAGATATTGGAACACTGCTATCATGTCACCCCTAGTCCTTCTTTTCATTAAACTAGGCATACCCAATTCCAGCAATTGTTTTTTATATGTTTTAGCCGCCAGTACCCTAATTATCTTGGTTGTTCTTCTCTGCACTCTTTCTAGGGTCTCAACATCTTTCTTACATCATGGCAACCAAAACTGGATGCAGTATTCCAAGTGTGGCCTTACCAAGCATTATAAAGTGGTATTAATATTTCACGTAATCTTGATTCTATCCCTTTGTTTATGTAGCCTAGAACTGTGTTGGCTTTTTTGGCAGCTGGTTCATATTTAAATGATTGTCCACTAGGACTCCAAGATCCTTCTCACAGTTACTACTATCAAGCGAGGTCACACATATACTAGACCTGTGCATTTTGTTTTTCTTACCTAAATTTACAACCTTACTTTATATTAAACTATTAAAAATGGATGTAAAATATTAAAAATGGATTTAAAATTGAAGCCAGAAGCTTTCTTTTAGGTATCGTGGATAAGCAAATTGAAAGAAAACATGGGACTTTTGTTTTTATATATAACAATGGCAAGTATTTTATATGCACATTTTACTGGAGGAATATACAAGAGAACAGAAGAAAAATATACCAGGAAGAAGTCTTTGAGAATTCTCCTTTAAATATTATCTAGTAATATGAGTTTAACGTAGTCATAGAACAGAGAGCAAGACAAATTATCTACAAAATAAGAAAATATCTCATTCATCTCTTATAACAATTTTGCAAATTTGAATCACTCCCTTTATATTATACCCTACTGAACCTGGTACCCTCAAAAACCTCAACTCCATAATCTGTCCTTGTATATAGCTTATACATTCTATTTTGAGGGAAAAACAACCCCAAAAGGGTTTTTTTAACATGACATTGTGACTTCTATTCATTCAACAAACTGAACACACACAAACCTCTAACATTTTTCATTCCTTCCAAGTGTATGTTGCCTGCAGCGATTTATATATATAGCAACTTAAGCAACATGGCAGGAAACAATTGTCTTTTAAATTAACGCCAAACAATATTAGCATGTTCCCTCTGAAACTATTTTTCCTTTCTTTGAGAGAAAAAACATGCATGTCATTTATATTAAAGAACATTCCAATATAAACTATGGACTATAAAAACATCTAAATCAGGAGGGAGTGCATAAGGAGTATGTAACTGTTGAAAGTGGAAGATAAATCTGATTCTAAAGTGAAAGAACTCCCAATATATAGTTGGAGCACCAATCTATGTTTAAGCTCACCCTGGACCTAGAAATTTAATTCCTAGAAGTTATCTATTGATCTTGCCTCCATAAAAACATATGCCATTGTATTTATTAGCCTTTACACAACTTTTAAAACCATATTTAACCTAATGAGTAATCAATCACGGTTATAAATTACAACTTTATGCTGAATCTATAAAGTTTTTTATATGAAAGGCAATCACAATTCCAGAGTATTGTAAGCTGTTGCACTTTTACTTTTTACTTTTATTTGTCCTTCCTTATTCTAATATACAATCACAGCAATTCAGAGGAAACTGAAATACAATTAAATACGAAACATGATTTATTTTACTGAAATTTTAAAAGAGGACCATATCATATGCCATCCAATGTTCTGGTTAATAAATGCAAGGCAAGAGAACATTCATTGTCAAATGAAGATCCTGCTGCCAATAACGGCTTCCCGACACCCCGTGCACTCCCACCAGCAGGGCCTCCTCAGGGTGCAGTCGGCCAGGCAATGTCAGCTGGCAGCCCCCAGGGGCAGGGCCTTCTCTGTGGGAGCACCCACCATTTGGAACCAGCTGTCCCTGGAGCTCTGGGTGGCCCCTGACCTCCGATCTTTCCGCCGTGCCCTAAAAACTTGGCTGTTCCAACTTGCCCACCCGGACTGATTGGGGGGGGAGGATTTTTAGCTGTAGTTTTAAATTTAATGCCTTATGAGATTTTTGGTTTAATAGTTTTTTAATATTTGTACTGTTCTGATTTTAGTATTGTAAGTGAGTACTCAGGGATATGAGCATATATATAAATCTCATAAATAAATAAATAAATAAATAAACAAACAAACAAACAGTTGAACTCAATCTCTCCTATTTTATTATGGAATATTCTTAGTAATTATGAAATTGTTCACCACCATGTATCCTCTTAAAGACACAAGATTATTTTCATACTTATTAATACAGTGTATTCAAAAATAATAAAATAAAATTCAGCCACACTATATATACATCAAGCTCTCAGACAGAAGGAAAGTTCTCTTTTAGGAATGGGAAAGTAAAGTTTCTCTGCCTTTAAATCAAAATGAAAACCTATTTAAAACTTGGTCCTTTAAGCATGAAATCAAAAAAGCATGACTCTGTTTTAATGAACTTTGTCAAACATTTGCTTTGTCTTAATACGTTTCCATTAGCTAAAACCAATTCATTTGGCTTGAAATTAGTCTCTCCCATTTACTGTTTTAATGCACAATTTGTCCTGGGATGTATCCTTGTTAGACACACTCATCAATACAGCTATGTAACACCCAATAAAAACAAAAACAAAAAACAAACAAAATACATTTCTGAAATATATGATTCCGAATCTGGCCTTTCAATTCATGTCCCATTAAGGATCATAAATAACCGCTTCCACTTTGCATAAAGAAAAGTAGTTTTTCTACTTAATCTGAGGAGCCCAAAATATTGAATCATTATTAAGTCAGTCATAGCAATGGGAAATTCCTTTCCATGCTCACATAGTTTGTGGCTTGGCCCACCTAGTTGAATTAGTTCTGTTATTTCATTAGAAAAAAATGTGGGTTTTCCGACCCCCGCCCTTTTCTTTTTCATTTTGCTAAACTGCTGGTCAAAGCTCATAGGGTTGATATAGAGAGGTGATGAGATTTAGTGATATTTCTTCGTAAGAACAGTATGTAAAAATGTTAGGTTTAAGACCTTCTGTTCTAAGAGATAATGATTCACGAAAATGGTATAGGCAGGATTCACAGTATTCCCCATCAGCGGTGGGATTAAAAAAAACTACCGGTTCTGTGGGTGTTACTTGGTGGGCATGGCATGGCTTGGTGGGTGTGGCAGGGGAAGGAGACTGCAAAATCTCCATTCCCACCCCACCCCATTAACCTGCTTTCCAGCTCCATTCTCCTGTGCAGGGCAACAAAAAGACCCAGCCAATCAGCTGGGACTCAGGAGACATAGAATAGATGGGAACGGGGCCAGTGAGAGGTGGTATTTGCCAGTTCTCCAAACTACTCAAAATTTCCACTACCGCTTCTCCAGAACTGGTCAGAACCTGCTGAATACCATCTCTGTTCCCCATTCTGACGTTGCCCCCAAGAATAGGGGGTGACTATTTCTAGCTGTAGTGGACTTGAACACAGATCTAGTCTAACACCTGGACCACAAATACACTGTGTAGTGCTTGGTATTTCTATAAAAGCCTATGTGCTTCATTTATTTAATTCTCAGTAAAACAATCAATTTTATTAACTGAGATATAGTTGAATCGTGCTTGCTACTGTTAGAAATCAAAAAGCCACATCATGTACTGTGGGTTGTTTTGGAAGGGAGCAAGAAGATAGAAAGCAACTGTTATCCAAAAGACACACAGTAAAATCTGGCAGAACATTCTCCAGAAACCTCACATCTATCTACTGACAAGAACATGGGTGGCTGCATTTTTAGATTCAATGTATTAAGTGTTAAAGCGAAGGATAATCATCATCTAACAGAAATGACATTTTAAAGCCATAGAATTCTTTAACACTCAATTTTATGTCTACAAATCTAACAAGGGAAGAAAGGATTTATTTAATTAATAATTTTATGTGGGAAGGATTTCCTGGGTTCTTGCATAATACATTTCTGTCAGAAATAGAAATATAACTTTGTTCATGCTGCATTGGTATTTACATCGAAGTATCCAGAACATGTACATTACATTGGATTGTTGAATCAAGCAAAAATCTTATTGTCTCTTTATTCCTACATCAAAAGTTTCACATTTCCCACATTTTGAAAATATACATGAGGCTATTTGGTGTCAATTTTCTTTTTTGGATGGAGGAGAAACACTATCTCTGCAATTGTATTTTTTTACTCCAAATTACAAGATAGTAAGAAAATATTCATATATTTTATTCCATCAAAAAAAAATCAAACATTCCATTTGTTGATATTTTTACTAGCTCCAATTAAAACAAAAGAAAAAAAGAAAGCAATTTATTTTCAGAATTATTCATCAAGTAAATTCCTAGAATAGGGATGGAAAGAAATGAGAAGATTCAAATATTAGGCTATTACATTACATTGCAGCTGTGAAGCTTGCAGCTCATATTCAGTTAAATGGAGGTTAAGAGAAAGAAAGTGGTGATTCCTCAGCTCTGAAAGTACAAAATATAGAGATATCAATCAACAGTCTCTTTCTAAGCATATAGATGCTTGGCTTAGCAGAGACCAGAAATAATATAATCTCTGCATCAGCAAAATCAGAAAGTAATTTAGGATATGTCATTAGTTACCAAGTCAATTAAGGAAAGTTGTATAGAAATTGCTAGTGGTTAATGTTTCTAGAAGTAGTCACATTTCTGGATGTACAAAATTCACTTCATGTGTAAGAAAGCAGTATTCTCGATGGCTGAATGTGGTATTTCCCAAGAAATTAAAAGTAGTCATACTACCCTCATCCATTAAAATAAATAATTTTAACTCATTTGGGAAATACAGTATCTTCACTGTATCTTCATTACAATGATTATGATATAAGCAACAATAGCATCCAAAATTCTTCATCGCACATTTTAAAAACATGCGACAAGACAAGAAAGTCTCAATATAAGCTGTGGAGGTGGTTAGTAGTATCAAGTTTCTGGGTGTGCAGCTGATGAGCAGATTAGCTTGGTTGCTCAACAGTGAGACACTGGTGAAGCAGGCACAACAGTGCCTTCATTTTCTGTGCTGTATGAGAAGAGCACATCTTCTTTCTCCTGTTCTTACCACTTTCTATAGAGGGACAATTGAAAGCATCCTGTCACATTGTATTACTGTGTAGTTTAGAAGTATTACTGTTTCAGAGTGGAAAGCTGTACAGAGTGGTTAGGACGGCAGAAAAGATTATTTCTATCCAGGATATAGCATATAAATGCCGCTTGACCAGGGTCCACAATATTTTCATGGACAAAACACATCCTCCCCATGACCAATTTATTTTGTTACCTTCTGGGAGGAGGCTTTGTCCTATCCAAAGCAGAACAACTAGATTCTGTAATAGCTTTGTGCCATATATATCGACTTTGTTAATTCTCAACTCTTTTTTTCACTTTGTATTCAAAATGGACAATGATTAATTTGTGTGTGTGGGTGTGTGTAGAATGTGTGTGTGCAAATATGTGTACGGGTGTGTATGTACGTACGTACGTATACACATACACACTGTGTGTGTGTGTGTGTATATATCCTTTGAGAGCAGGCAGCAGAATTTCCTTTTTAATGTGTTCACAGAAAAAAAGTGACGATAAAGGGTATCTCATCTCATCTCACCTAGATAAGAGATAAAATCAATTCAAACCGTCTCACATTTGAATCAGCTGTAGATTTATTTAATTTTGCTACTTTGATTAAGAATGATAAAAATGTCAGATACAGATCAACAGGAACATTAATAATAAGCTTCTAAGTATTATCATGGCTAGCTGTAACCAAGATCAGCCTTGAGTCTTCACCTGATCCAGGTATTATCAAAAGTTATGAAAGTAACTGTAATAAGTGCATTTAATATGAATCTAAAAGAATATGATCTGCACACATGCTCTTGATAGTTTATGTTGGTATATGAAATTTTAAGACAGCTTTTCCCAATACCAGTTGATTAGATGTCAGTGTATTACTGTGAAAATTGCAACATTTTTAAAGGTTTCCATGTAACCTTTATTAGGTTTTCAGATCATTCATAACAAACAATGGCTTATTTGCCTATTATGTTCTTTTGTAAAGCAAGATAAATAAATCAGGGTCTGTGGTTCATGACAAGTGCTAAATAAACCACAGGTTATGTTACATATATCCACTCCCAGGGAGGAGCCAGGTTTGGCCAGTAGTACTAGACCCCTGGTAAGTTAGATTTCTTCCCTTAATGTGCAAACACTGAAACCACAGCCCAGAATCTCTGCTAGCATTACATCTAGCATTTTTTCTGCAGAACTATCAATAATCTCAGTGGTGATAATATTGCATTACCGCTAAATCCATCACATTCCTG
>CM019150.1:112772089-112792271 GCA_009733165.1 Naja naja | reverse complement strand
AGGATATATACACACACACACACACAGTGTGTATGTGTATCGTCGTGCAATACATACACTGCAGCATACACATATTTGCACACACATTCTACACACACCCACACACAAATTAATCATTGTCCATTTTGAATACAAAGTGAAAAAAGAGTTGAGAATTAACAAAGTCGATATATATGGCACAAAGCTATTACAGAATCTAGTTGTTCTGCTTTGGATAGGACAAAGCCTCCTCCCAGAAGGTAACAAAATAAATTGGTCATGGGGAGGATGTGTTTTGTCCATGAAATATGTGTGGACCCTGGTCAAGCGGCATTTATATGCTATATCCTGGATAGAAATAATCTTTTCTGCTGTCCTAACCACTCTGTACAGCTTTCCACTCTGAAACAGTAATACTTCTAAACTACACAGTAATACAATGTGACAGGATGCTTTCAATTGTCCCTCTATAGAAAGTGGTAAGAACAGGAGAAAGAAGATGTGCTCTTCTCATACAGCACAGAAAATGAAGGCACTGTTGTGCCTGCTTCACCAGTGTCTCACTGTTGAGCAACCAAGCTAATCTGCTCATCAGCTGCACACCCAGAAACTTGATACTACTAACCACCTCCACAGCTTATATTGAGACTTTCTTGTCTTGTCGCATGTTTTTAAAATGTGCGATGAAGAATTTTGGATGCTATTGTTGCTTATATCATAATCATTGTAATGAAGATACAGTGAAGATACTGTATTTCCCAAATGAGTTAAAATTATTTATTTTAATGGATGAGGGTAGTATGACTACTTTTAATTTCTTGGGAAATACCACATTCAGCCATCGAGAATACTGCTTTCTTACATGATGAAGTGAATTTTGTACATCCAGAAATGTGACTACTTCTAGAAACATTAACCACTAGCAATTTCTATACAACTTTCCTTAATTGACTTGGTAACTAATGACATATCCTAAATTACTTTCTGATTTTGCTGATGCAGAGATTATATTATTTCTGGTCTCTGCTAAGCCAAGCATCTATATGCTTAGAAAGAGACTGTTGATTGATATCTCTATATTTTGTACTTTCAGAGCTGAGGAATCACCACTTTCTTTCTCTTAACCTCCATTTAACTGAATATGAGCTGCAAGCTTCACAGCTGCAATGTAATGTAATAGCCTAATATTTGAATCTTCTCATTTCTTTCCATCCCTATTCTAGGAATTTACTTGATGAATAATTCTGAAAATAAATTGCTTTCTTTTTTCTTTGTTTTAATTGGAGCTAGTAAAAATATCAACAAATGGAATGTTTGATTTTTTTGATGGAATAAAATATATGAATATTTTCTTACTATCTTGTAATTTGGAGTAAAAAATACAATTGCAGAGATAGTGTTTCTCCTCCATCAAAAAAGATTGACACCAAATAGCCTCATGTATATTTTCAAAATGGGGAAATGTGAAACTTTTGATGTAGGAATAAAGAGACAATAAGATTTTTGCTTGATTCAACAATCCAATGTAATGTACATGTTCTGGATACTTCGATGTAAATACCAATGCAGCATGAACAAAGTTATATTTCTATTTCTGACAGAAATGTATTATGCAAGAACCCAGGAAATCCTTCCCACATAAAATTATTAATTAAATAAATCCTTTCTTCCCTTGTTAGATTTGTAGACATAAAATTGAGTGTTAAAGAATTCTATGGCTTTAAAATGTCATTTCTGTTAGATGATGATTATCCTTTGCTTTAACACTTAATACATTGAATCTAAAATGCAGCCACCCATGTTCTTGTCAGTAGATAGATGTGAGGTTTCTGGAGAATGTTCTGCCAGATTTTACTGTGTGTCTTTTGGATAACAGTTGCTTTCTATCTTCTTGCTCCCTTCAAAACAACCCACAGTACATGATGTGGCTTTTTGATTTCTAACAGTAGCAAGCACGATTCAACTATATCTCAGTTAATAAAATTGATTGTTTTACTGAGAATTAAATAAATGAAGCACATAGGCTTTTATAGAAATACCAAGCACTACACAGTGTATTTGTGGTCCAGGTGTTAGACTAGATCTGTGTTCAAGTCCACTACAGCTAGAAATAGTCACCCCCTATTCTTGGGGGCAACGTCAGAATGGGGAACAGAGATGGTATTCAGCAGGTTCTGACCAGTTCTGGAGAAGCGGTAGTGGAAATTTTGAGTAGTTTGGAGAACTGGCAAATACCACCTCTCACTGGCCCCGTTCCCATCTATTCTATGTCTCCTGAGTCCCAGCTGATTGGCTGGGTCTTCTTTTGTTGCCCTGCACAGGAGAATGGAGCTGGAAAGCAGGTTAATGGGGTGGGGTGGGAATGGAGATTTTGCAGTCTCCTTCCCCTGCCACACCCACCAAGCCATGCCATGCCCACCAAGTAACACCCACAGAACCGGTAGTAATTTTTTTTTAATCCCACCGCTGATGGGGAATACTGTGAATCCTGCCTATACCATTTTCGTGAATCATTATCTCTTAGAACAGAAGGTCTTAAACCTAACATTTTTACATACTGTTCTTACGAAGAAATATCACTAAATCTCATCACCTCTCTATATCAACCCTATGAGCTTTGACCAGCAGTTTAGCAAAATGAAAAAGAAAAGGGCGGGGGTCGGAAAACCCACATTTTTTTCTAATGAAATAACAGAACTAATTCAACTAGGTGGGCCAAGCCACAAACTATGTGAGCATGGAAAGGAATTTCCCATTGCTATGACTGACTTAATAATGATTCAATATTTTGGGCTCCTCAGATTAAGTAGAAAAACTACTTTTCTTTATGCAAAGTGGAAGCGGTTATTTATGATCCTTAATGGGACATGAATTGAAAGGCCAGATTCGGAATCATATATTTCAGAAATGTATTTTGTTTGTTTTTGTTTTGTTTTTATTGGGTGTTACATAGCTGTATTGATGAGTGTGTCTAACAAGGATACATCCCAGGACAAATTGTGCATTAAAACAGTAAATGGGAGAGACTAATTTCAAGCCAAATGAATTGTTTTTAGCTAATGGAAACGTATTAAGACAAAGCAAATGTTTGACAAAGTTCATTAAAACAGAGTCATGCTTTTTTGATTTCATGCTTAAAGGACCAAGTTTTAAATAGGTTTTCATTTTGATTTAAAGGCAGAGAAACTTTACTTTCCCATTCCTAAAAGAGAACTTTCCTTCTGTCTGAGAGCTTGATGTATATATAGTGTGGCTGAATTTTATTTTTATTATTTTTGAATACACTGTATTAATAAGTATGAAAATAATCTTGTGTCTTTAAGAGGATACATGGTGGTGAACAATTTCATAATTACTAAGAATATTCCATAATAAAATAGGAGAGATTGAGTTCAACTGTTTGTTTGTTTGTTTATTTATTTATTTATTTATTTATGAGATTTATATGCCACCCTATCTCCCTGAGTACTCAGGGCGGCTTACAATACTAAAATCAGAACAGTACAAATATTAAAAAACTATTAAACCAAAAATCTCATAAGGCATTAAATTTAAAACTACAGCTAAAAATCCTCCCCCCCCAATCAGTCCGGGTGGGCAAGTTGGAACAGCCAAGTTTTTAGGACGCAGGAAAGATCGGAGGTCACACCCAGAGCCCAGGGACAGCTGGTTCCAAATGGTGGGTGCTCCCACAGAGAAGGCCCTGCCCTGGGGGCTGCCAGCTGACATTGCCTGGCCGACTGCACCCTGAGGAGGCCCTGCTGGTGGGAGTGCACGGGTGTCGGGAAGCCGTTATTGGCAGCAGGATCTTCATTTGACAATGAATGTTCTCTTGCCTTGCATTTATTAACCAGAACATTGGATGGCATATGATATGGTCCTCTTTTAAATTTCAGTAAAATAAATCATGTTTCGTATTTAATTGTATTTCAGTTTCCTCTGAATTGCTGTGATTGTATATTAGAATAAGGAAGGACAAATAAAAGTAAAAAGTAAAAGTGCAACAGCTTACAATACTCTGGAATTGTGATTGCCTTTCATATAAAAAACTTTATAGATTCAGCATAAAGTTGTAATTTATAACCGTGATTGATTACTCATTAGGTTAAATATGGTTTTAAAAGTTGTGTAGCATCATAAAGGCTAATAAATACAATGGCATATGTTTTTATGGAGGCAAGATCAATAGATAACTTCTAGGAATTAAATTTCTAGGTCCAGGGTGAGCTTAAACATAGATTGGTGCTCCAACTATATATTGGGAGTTCTTTCACTTTAGAATCAGATTTATCTTCCACTTTCAACAGTTACATACTCCTTATGCACTCCCTCCTGATTTAGATGTTTTTATAGTCCATAGTTTATATTGGAATGTTCTTTAATATAAATGACATGCATTTTTTTCTCTCAAAGAAAGGAAAATAGTTTCAGAGGGAACATGCTAATATTGTTTGGCGTTAATTTAAAAGACAATTGTTTCCTGCCATGTTGCTTAAGTTGCTATATATATAAATCGCTGCAGGCAACATACACTTGGAAGGAATGAAAAATGTTAGAGGTTTGTGTGTGTTCAGTTTGTTGAATGAATAGAAGTCACAATGTCATGTTAAAAAAACCCTTTTGGGGTTGTTTTTTCCCCTCAAAATAGAATGTATAAGCTATATACAAGGACAGATTATGGAGTTGAGGTTTTTGAGGGTACCAGGTTCAGTAGGGTATAATATAAAGGGAGTGATTCAAATTTGCAAAATTGTTATAAGAGATGAATGAGATATTTTCTTATTTTGTAGATAATTTGTCTTGCTCTCTGTTCTATGACTACGTTAAACTCATATTACTAGATAATATTCGTAAAAGGAGAATTCTCAAAGACTTCTTCCTGGTATATTTTTCTTCTGTTCTCTTGTATATTCCTCCAGTAAAATGTGCATATAAAATACTTGCCATTGTTATATATAAAAACAAAAGTCCCATGTTTTCTTTCAATTTGCTTATCCACGATACCTAAAAGAAAGCTTCTGGCTTCAATTTTAAATCCATTTTTAATATTTTACATCCATTTTTAATAGTTTAATATAAAGTAAGGTTGTAAATTTAGGTAAGAAAAACAAAATGCACAGGTCTAGTATATGTGTGACCGCTCGATAGTAGTAACTGTGAGAAGGATCTTGGAGTCCTAGTGGACAATCATTTAAATATGAACCAGCTGCCAAAAAAGCCAACACAGTTCTAGGCTACATAAACAAAGGGATAGAATCAAGATTACGTGAAATATTAATACCACTTTATAATGCTTGGTAAGGCCACACTTGGCCACACTTGTAAGAAAATACTGCTAAAACATATAAAAAACAATTGCTGGAATTGGGTATGCCTAGTTTAATGAAAAGAAGGACTAGGGGTGACATGATAGCAGTGTTCCAATATCTAAGGGGTTGCCAGAAAGAATAGGGAGACAAGCTACTCTCAAAGCACCTGAAGGCAGGACAAGAAGCAATGGGTGGAAACTAATTAAGGAGAGAAGCAACTTAGAACTAAGGAGAAATTTCCCCGACATTTAGAACAATTAATCTTGGAACAACTTGCCTCCAGAAGTTGTGAATGCTCCAACACTGGGAGTTTTTAAGAAGAGAAGAGACTGGATAACCATTTGTCTGAAATAGCATAGGGTTACCTGCTTAAACAGGGGGTTGGACTAGAAGGATCCTTCAGAGTTGGTATTCAGCAGGTTCTGACCAGTTCTGGAGAACCGGTAGCGGAAATTTTGAGTAGTTTGGAGAACTGGCAAATACCACCTCTGACTGGGGATTTTACAGTATTCTTTCCCTGCCACGCCCACCAAGCCATGCCCACAACACCGGTAGTTAAAAAAAATGAATCCCACCACTGAGACCCTTCCAACTCTGTTATTCTATTCTGTTCTGTTCTGTTCTTTGAATCAAGTATGGGAAGAATAGAGTAAGAATAAAATTTAATCTCACCTTGTTTGATAATCTTCAGAGAGACAAGGATCCATTATGAAAGAAGATAAGGCAGCAAAATGAGCAAATCTGCTTATTCTTCTAATAGCTATATTCTCTGATTGCCTATCTGAAGAGGATGGATTCTGCTGTAACAGGCAACACGATGATTCATTCATTCATTCATTCATTCATTCATTCATTCGTGTTAGGTGAAACCTGGCTCAAAAATGGAACTGTGAGAGGACCTTGAGCCAGCAGTGTGTGGCAACAGCCAAAAAAGCTAATACAGTCCTTGATTGTATAAACAGAGGCATAAAATCAAAATCATATTAATGAAATATTAGTACCACTTTATATATCCTTAGTAAGACCGAACCTGGAATACTGCATCCAGTTTTGTTCACTACCTTACAAAAAATAAGTTGAGATTTTGGAAAAAGTGCAAATAAGGGCAACTAAGATGATTAAGAGCCTGGAGACAAAAAAAAATGAAGAACAATTTTGGGAATTGGGTGTAGCCAATCTAGAAAAAAGAAGGACTTCTTTTCTCTAGATTAGCCACACCAATGTATTCCAGTATTTGAGGAGCTGCCCCAAACAAGAGGAGGTCAGCTTACTTTCCAAAGCACCAGAAGGCAAGGCAAGAAACAATGGATAGAAATGAAGCAAAAAGAGAAGCAACCTGGAATTAAGGAGAAATTTCCTAACAGCAAGCACAATTAACCAATATAACCAGGGGTGGGATTCAGGTTTTTTTAACAACCGGTTCTGTGGGCGTGGCTTGGTGGGTGTGGCTTGGTGGACATGTGACTGGGTGGACATGGCCAACTTGACATCACTCATGTCAAGGGGTGCTTCTCCTTGCCTGGCCTCTCATGACAGTGGGCATGCTGCAATGGTCATAAGTGTGAAAATTGGTCATAAGTCACTTTTTTCAGTGCCATTGTAACTTTGAATGGTCACTAAATGAACATAAGTCAAGGATTACCTGTACAAAAATACAAAAAGCTTCTTTGCTTGCAAAAAGCTGCCCTAAATACCAATCATTAGATTAAAAATACCTGCAAGCCGGAGTTATAAATCAGGCAGGGTGCCAGAGCACCTTGAGGAATGAAAATAGTTAAAATGCAGTGATAACTATCAAGCAGCCAACTCTTGCTCATAAAGTGAAACCCTTTAGCAGAGAGGTCATTTAAGCTCTCCAGAAAAAGCACACCCAGGAAAAGCAATCCTTAGATCTATTTGCACCACTTTTTAAAAATACCAGCTGGTCTCACTCACCTCACAAGATATCCTAAGGAAATCATCCAGATTTAAGGAAAGGTCACATGCCCCCCAGAAAGGCAATAAAAAACATCAGTGCCAAGCTTGCATCTTGCCTCTTGGAAGTATACCCCAAAAGGACAATGCCAGATAGTACTAACGCAGTGAAGGAAGACCCCCTCCCCAGATAGAAAAAGAAACCATGAGGCAAAAAATTCAAACACAATACAAATAATTAAATCACAACAGTAACTGTTGCTTGTTGAAGCTGAATAGGGAAAATTATCCCAACAATAAACACAGGATTAAACGTCACCAAGCACAGAATTAATCTTCACCAAAAACCAGTTTTAGACCAAAACTCAGAATGGGTATGTAAACTCATGTTTGAATATCAATCTTTCTAGCTAGCCAAGAAGCCTTGCTGAATGTCACTCATCTTGGTTCCCTGTCACTAAAAGCTTTGCTTCATTATTCAATTATCTCTTCAAAGTGCTGATTATCCAGGGAAGTATTTCCTCCCAACAGCAGTGTAAAAATCTTAAAACAACAGTTCCGCTTTAAGAAAGCCAAGCCTCAAAAGCTCAGGTGACAGGAAGTATAGGCTGTCTGCCAAGAATGTAATAAGGGTGGAAAAAATCAAAAGGAGATTGCTTCTAACTACCGGTTCTCCAAACTGCTTAGAAAGTTAACAAGGGGTTCTATAGAACCAGACAGAACCGATAGAATCCCATCCCTGAATATAACAGCTTGCTTCACACGTTGCTTGCTTCATCATTGGAGGTTTTTAAGAAAAGACTGGACAGCCATCTATCTGAAATGGTATATGTTCTCCTGCTTGACCAGAAGAACTCCAATGTCCCTTCCAGATCATTTCTGATTTTAAGATTTGATTTTTATAGCTGCCTATCTCAGCAAGTTACTCTGGGCAATTTTTAGCCTGGTGTCCTGTTCTCCACTGTGTGAGACAATCAGAGATAAAGCATTGGGCTTGATTGACTAAAGTTGTGGGAACACAATGAGATATATCTATAGGGGAATTGATTTGCGTAATTTCTTGCTAGGTTTAATGTAAAATTAGTGCCAATGCAAGAGGATGCATTTTGTGTGCTATGTGACAAAATGTAATGGTATCATTGGAAGAGAGAAAGATGGAAGCAGAACCAGAATTAGCTTGTGTTGATAATTGACTCTGGTATCCTGTTGTCCCACCAAACCATCTATTGTTGCTGATCATGTGATAAAATCGTGTCTCAAATGTCACTGAATGGTTTTTTGGCATTGCTTTGCTGCTTGGTATTTGCACTATATAAGGTGGCTTGTCCCACCATGTTGAGTCTTCAGCCAGTCTTGGCCAAATTATTTACTCCAAATTACTCCAAGCAGTAATCTGTGATCTCATTTTATAATTGCTATATGATACTTATTTCAGCCTATGATGGAATTGTGATTTATCACTAATCTTTATGAGTGATGAACTATAAAAATAGACCCTAATTCACGTAGAAATGAAGCCAGTGGACATAGTATCTGAGATTTAGTCTGTTCACTGTTTTAGCAGAACATAAGTTTTAAAATGTCAACACACTTAACCAGCTTCATACATCATGCTAATTTCATTGTTTAATACAACATGCTGAACCAAAAAACATAGTATTTGGCACAACACAAAAAGCCAAAAATTAAATAAATCTTACTGTGGCTTAGGGCCCAGTGTGAATTAGGCTACCATTAATGCCATTTTTTGTGAGGGTTGTGAAAATAGAGACTGATTTCAAATCCCATGAAATCCTTCATGTACAATCATATATATACTGATGAATGTTTTCAGTGAAACCAAGGTAAGCCAACACATAACAGATTAGGTAACAGGTACAGTGTAATTGATACCATTAAATGGAATGCCTAAACCAGGAATTTGGTAATGATGAGTTCTTTATACCTATTTAGAATTAGCTTTGAACTCCAGTTCCACTGACTGCCAAAAATGGACCTTGCCTGATGAGGATGAGATAATACATTTTAGTGCATGTGATGTCTCACTATGTAAAAAAACATGAAGAAACTGCAAATAAAGAAATTAGAAATGTTATACCTTCAGAAGCTATAAAAGAAGCCTGATAATTGTAAGATATTTCTGACCTCCCTGAAAACAAAAATGCAGCAGCAAATGACTTAACAAATGATTTCCTGCTTGCTAATGAGCAAGGAATATGAATTGCCATCTGCAATATGAAACAATGATTTATTAAAGCAATTTCCTGTTTCATGGTTCACTGGGGAAAAAAGCGTGAGAGCTATTGTTTCATTGTACAAACTGAATGTTATCACATAGCAGAATGTAAAGAAAATGGTAATAGCTAATAGAAAGCCCAGGTAGAGACTGCTTGATGCTTCAAGTATTGGTCAGATCCAATAGAAAACTCATGTTTTCCTAAAATAATCCTCTGTGCTATTGATGCTGGTAAAAGTGGGAGCACAAAAGGCAGAGTTTAGCTATTGCTGTGGTGATTATTTTATAAGATTCCTTTTTTAAAAAAAATTCACATTTATATGCCGCCCTTCTCCGGAGACTCAGGGTGGCTTACAATCTTTGGAGCACAACCCAATGTGCTCAGCAATAGCCTTCATTCTATTGTATATGCCTGCTTATTACTAGGGCTTTTTGCCCCCACCCCCCAACCCAGCAGCATTTTTACAAAGTCAGCTTATTGCCCCCGACAATCTTGAGTCCTCAATTTACCTACTCCGAGAGGATGGAAGGCTGAGTCAACCTGGGGCCTGGTGGGATTCGAGCCTGCACTAATTGCAGGCACCTGGAGCTAAGTGCTAGGTGTTTAATAGCCTGCACCACCAAGGCTCTATATTTGATACTTACAACTGTATCAATATTCATACATACATTCAAATCAAGCAAGCTTCCCAGAATAACAGACATTATGTGGGGATGCTGACATATTTTGTGTTGCAATCTATTAATAGCAATACAAGCAGATAGATACTTTGGATAATTATATTGGGTTTTTTATCATTTTGGTGGCATTATCCAAGTAAATGAGTCTAAAGAGGTTAATGGGAATGTTCAAAAGGTTTAGGATAGTCTTTTTTTAAAAATTGGGGTGTGTGTGTGGTATATTAAGCCAACCAGAAGTCTAATTCCCCTGTTTTATTCCTTTGGTGGGGTTTGAAGTCAAATTTTGATGACGTGTTCTTGGTGTTCCCCCTCCTGACTACCCCCTCCTCAAAAAGTGGTTATAGTTCCTAGAAACATTGGTGAAAAAACCGTGGTGACAACAGGTGTGTGTTTGTGTGTGTATATGTTATTGTCTGCTTTAATGGATAGACAATGTTACAAGTATGTTAATGAAGGTATTGCATCAAATCTTGCTGTATGCAAAACTAGTGGAATCTGAAAAATTGAATTAAAAAGAGAATGGTATTTAAAGTGAAATGCAAGTGACAGGTCAAGAGAATGAACTGGATAAGGTTTTTATTGGATATACAAAAGAAACAGGCTGATCTGAATAATGTCTTTTTATTGGATTTACAAAAGAGATTTGTTGAAGCCTTGAAGAAATCTAAGCAATGGGGCAAAGAAGAATTGAAGAGACATCGAATATTTGAATGAACTGAAGATATTCAGAGGTAAACGGGAGGAATATAAATTTGGTCTATTTTACCAAGACACGTTTTCCTGAAGTTCTGACAACGCATGTGTAATTTTATAATTTATTTTAAAAAACATAAACATCCATCAACACAGTGACTGTTACCTTAATGTCCTTTTAATTTATATTTTCCCCATTGGAAGAAGGTTTCCAAATAATTAAGTATGAAGTCCCTGTTTCCCGTTCCTTTTAAATTATGCACATTTTATAACCACTGGATTTGAAATTTGTACTTTACAGGAATTGTGGATTGGCTCCATTAATCTTTGGTTCCTGTTTCTTTATGATGCAACACATTGAGAATTCAGTATTGCTGTCCTTCTTTTCTGTTGTTCAGTGAGAAAACCTTCTTTATTGGTTTTAATATTTTTATGTTTTGTTCATTCTTCAGTAACTCTAGTAGAATTGGTAATGTACAGTATATTTGCACTACAGTTGTTATAAAATCCTACTAGGTATAATTGGCTGAATATCATGGCCATGTTGAGAAGTCTGATTCTTAACAACAGATTGGGTATATGGCTACAAAAGTCAGTCATTGCTTCCTTTAGCCCTGGCCCCTCTTCTGGATTCTTAACCCCCTCCCACACACACATAAGTGTTCACTTGGATAAAAAGCCCTTGTAGGATGATAATTAGATTGTATGTTTAAACACAAGCATCCCTTCTGCTTAAACATGCAATTAACCCAATCACCAGCTGCCACTGACTTGACCATAATGGAGAAAATGAGATAGTCCCATGCTGGAAACGAATGTTTCACTGTCTGAGTGCTAAAATGGTGATTAAAGTGCTTTTGGGGCTTTGAACACTTTGCTTGTATTAACAGGGCTACATCCAATCTTGATATTAATACATGGCATTTGGTATGGGGAAATAAATGGTTTGATTTATCAAGCTAATCATTTAGCTTCGTTACCCTAGAATCCTGATTAAAAATGTAATATTAATTTCCATTTGAGGAGGAGAGATTCAATAGATTTAACAACTTAAAATGATCATACGGTGGTAATGATAAAAAAAATAAGTCTAATATCTGTGATTCAACCATTATTCTTAATTTGCATTAGTATTATGTCCATTCAAAGATCCTGCTTGTTCCCAAATATTTGTATTCCCTTATAAGGGATTTTGGTAGAACACAGGGTAGAGAAGAAGTTAATTAACCTTCCTCTTTGGCCCTTTGTTATATAGTTGCCGTTTGTAAAGGATATTTTGAAACTGATGCTATATATGTAATGTTTAATTTACTCTGAGAGTGGCTTCATAAAGATTTTGTTTAATATAGTTGAACATTCCGTTTATTTTTGTCCTGTACAAGATAATATATTGAAAATAATGATGTGGTAGTATAATGTTTATTTTTTAAGTAGACCACATTTTAAAAATCTGATATTTCATTGAAATGCTTTCCTGTATTGTACTTCAGACAACGAAATGGCAGAGATTACCTAGGCAAAGATATTTTCACAAGCTTGGCATGACATCTTAAAACATTTGCAATTTGGTGCTGATAGATAACACATTAAAATTGAATTCAGTTCTCCTGCAGAGTTGATAGATTGCAGGTTTTTGTTTTGCTTTCTGAAGTGTTAGGCATTTTTTGAAATCTTTATGAAAACTATATAGAATCAGGAAAAATGGGTAAAAAGAAACTGAAGTTTATCCTCATTGGTAATTCAATGGACTAGCAACAGTGCTCTGGGAATAGAAGTTTGTTTCTTGGGTTCCTTGATTGTTTGAACAAGATGGAACTCTTCTCAGAGATATTTAATAGGCCAGCAATGCAAATGCCCAGCATGATGCCAATTAAAAGTCTTTCCTCAAAGAAATGCATCTGAGAATTGCAAATATGTTTCTTTCTCACTGTGTTTGCCTATGAGTCAGCAAATAGCAGGTAGATTCCTTGTGAATTGGAGACAGAAGACTGGAAATCCGCAGGCTGCCTAGCAACTTACCACCCAATCAGGGTACAATGGTGATGACAAATGGCCATCACATTAAACAGTTTTATGTACTAGAGTCTCTCCTTGAGAGTGAAAGCTACTTTTAACAGATATTGTAAGTTTCGTTGTTAGACTCTTGTCTAGCTTTTAATAATGAACAGAATTTTGCTTTCAACATTTATAAAAATACAGTGGAACATTTATGATGTATAAATAAAATCTATGTTCAAGTTTGCAGTTGTCATGGACACCTCTATAAAATATGTAGAAATGTTTCCTGGTGAAGAGCAGTCACTAACTTTTCTTGAAAAGTGATAAGATATTGATCAGTATATTTTCTCTAAAATTAAGGCATCCTCTTCAAACATTTGTTTATGAAGGATTCAATTATTATAGTTCTACTTGAAATGGTAAGGCAAACTAAAGGAATTTCGAGCTGACTTTGAGGAAGGAAGAAACAAATGGTTAAAGGAAGGACTTGAAGAAGAGGTTATTAGATGGTCCAATCCAAATAGAGAAGGATGTGTGAGAAATTCACAATAACTCCTTGATTTTGTTTAGGATGAGATGGAACAGAAAAACTTGGACAAGTTTTCAAAATTCTGTTATTATACCTGTAATAACTAAGTAGCATGTCTATAATTCTTTCAGTGTCTCTTGAACTGAGAGGAACCACTTAAAGAATGTGGACACACAAGGATGACAATTATAGAAAATATGAAGGTTGCAAACCAATCCAGCAAACAAAGGTCCAATAATGGGGTGTGTGTGTGTATAGTTATCATCAGCAGAGTTATTACAAGTTGGGAAATGGGCTGGGTCCACTGCATGCAGCATCCACAAACACAGTATCTGTTATGTTAAGAAGGATCAAGCCAAACAACTTCATATAATTAGAATCAGAATATAAGAAACTTCGGGTTGAGCCTTCTTGAGAACAGGCGGCGGTTTGTGATCGTCCACGACCGCAGCCTGGCTCTTGCGTCGGAGAGCCCCGATCCTGCAAGGTTCGGGGCTGAAGCTGCCTCGTGAGGGGCGGCGGAGAAAGAAATCTGCCAGCCAGAGTGAGGGGAGCGCATCTCCCCTTTGGGTCTGGTCCTTTCCCTCGAAGCGTCAAGAAGTGGTGGTCAAAAATGGCCACCTCGAAGAGAAGGTCTCAACAGGAGGTTAAGATTGGTGCAGGAGGAAAGAGAGAAGTCGACAGCAGAGGAACGGAGTATCGGATGGTAAGATCAAGGCACGGGATTAAGATAAAGATGAGTTCTTAAAAAAAGAAACAGAAGCGGCAGTCTCAAGTGAAGGAAAAAATAAGTAAAATATTTTTGACAGCTATAAGGGGCTTCGAACGGGAAAGGAAGAAGCCAGCGTAAGAACTTAAGTTTGGGGCTCGGAAAACTTTGAATATCAAAATAAAAGGAAAGGTTAAGACTCTGTGCAGAAAGTGCCACTTTGTGGAGAAAAATTGGAAGCTAAAGAAGTAGAAACTATCTTGTTCCTTTGTGGATTGGAGTTGTTACATTTTAAAGAGACACAAGACTTATAGAAAGTGAAAGCCTGAATACACAAAGCGGATTGCCGGACTAATTGGTGATACTGATATAGACTCTGGACCTGGGTTAGGATCATAGAAAATTTAAAGAAGAAGAAGAAATAAGGAAAATTAAAATTTTGGTGGTCATCAAAGAATTAAAAATGGAGTTTAAAAGTATGAAAGAACTGTTACAGGAAGTGACTGAACTAACTTGCATGTTGCAGAAAATATGGGCATTCAAATGCTGAATAAAGAAGGAGCCTTGGAAAGGGTGGAGCCAGCACAAGAGAAAGCCATCTTAAAAGACAATTAATACAAAGATTAATGCAAATAAAAGGGAAAGGAAGGTGGCTAAAAAACGGAACCTAAGAAAGTATCTAAAGAGGGAACATTCTGAAATTAAGCATGTTAGAAAGGTTCAGAAGGAAAGGAACAGAAAGGTAAAGAGAGAGAGGGATTCAAACTGGATAGAAGGGGAAACAGGATAATAGGGAGGAGAAGGGCCAGCCAAAGAAATTAAGAAGATTAATTACAAAAAAAAGGAAAGGGAGGATGGTCAAAAAAATGAAACAAGAAGATAAAAGGAAAGGGAGGATTGGAAAATGAAACTAGGCATGATAGAAAGGTCCAGAAGGATAGAAGCAGAAAGGTAAAGAGAGAGAGAGGATTTAAACTGGATAGAGAGGGGATGGGATAAAAGAGAGGAGAAGGAACAAGAAACAAGAACAAAAGATAGAGAACAGGAATTACATAATGAAAGGAACTTGTTTGCATAGAGACAATGGTTACGTATTTAAAAGGGGTTCTGCATGAAGAAATGGTAATAAGAATATATTGTAATTATAAAAGTGTAAAACAATAGGGGTTACTGACAATTTTACTGGTAAAGGTCACATTTTTCATTTCTTATTCACAAAAGAAAGCTAAATGATGATTAGATGAATTGAATTAATTGAAATGATCTTAGAAAATGCCTAAAAATGAGATTTGTCAATAACCAAGATTAGCTATTTTTATTATTATTTTGGAACTATAAATCAATCTTAGGGGATATGTGTTGCAGAACCCGACCGATTAGAGATATATTGTAAGGGAGCTTTTCTCCTTTTTCTTTTCTTTTTCTCTATCTTTCGTTTTAAAGAGAATGATTATGATTATGCTACTATATTAACCACTGAGGTGTCACTTTCAAAGTAGTAAAGGGGGCAAGTCTAGGTTTTTTTTTTTCATTCTTTTTAGTGTTAACATTGAGTGATTTAGAATTATGGAGAGAATATGTGATGAAAGGGCAAATCTGACGGATAAAAGAATTCTGTAAATGATGAAAGAGTATTAACAATGTGAAGACAATTAAAGGATAGATATGGATGAACTTTATTTTTAATATGATGGGCAAATATATTGTTATTTGTAAGATTTATACATGAAGTTTTTAAAATATATATGTATATTTGCAATTAACTTGAAATGAACTGGGGGCTATACAGATTGAGATTAAGATTTGAGATTAGGATTAATTTCTTTCACCCTTTGTCGCTAAAATGGAATAGAAGTGAAGTCAAATGTTTAAAATGAATATAGATCTACTGTCATATTTGCATGTAAAAGTGATGACCGGGAACATGCTGTCTACTGAAAAGAGTTGTTTTAAAAATTGTTAAAAATTGAATAAAATTTGTTTAAAAAAAAGAAAAAAAAGAATCAGAATATATGTTTTATTTATTTTCCAAGTTAATAAGTCTATCCTTTTGATCTCATTTCTATGTACATTGTATCATTGGAACACAGAGAGTGGAGTGCAAAGTAGTGGTTAGTACCTTTTATATCAGGTGGGAGGAGTGAGGTGGAATATTGCATCATGGGACATGTAGTTTAAATGGAATATGTCATATTGATAATGTTTATTCTATATTAAAACATTCTGGTATTTCATCTTAACAATACCCTTCTAATACCAGATTGGTTTAATCAAAATGATTACAAGTACTGTAACTATAATACACTATTTATATATTTACATGTAGTTTCTTTGTTAGATACATATGTTGATTTGATGGGAGTGGCTTAGTTAATATATCTGCGGTTTGTTCTTTTGTTTCACAATGCACCGCCTTTATAAATCCCATCTCTGATAACTGTCTCACATGTTTATATTTAATGTCTGTATATCTGGATCTTTGACCAACTGTGTCAGCTTTAGATATGTCAATGGCGGCTTTGTTGTCTTCCTGTATGATTATTGGGTATGCAGGCTCTTTCCAAATGTCTATCATTAAATCATCGAACCACATTAAATTGTTTGCCGCTTTCGACAAACATACGAACTCTGCCTCTGTAGTTGAGGTTGACACAAGCTTTTGTTTTCCCGTGTACCAATGTATTGGGCTTTCATTTAAATATATGACATATCCTGAGGTGCTTTTTCTCATTTTAATGTCACTAGCCCAGTCTGCATCTGCATAACATGAGAGTATTGGTGACTTGGATATGTTTGGGGTGAGTGTCAATGTGCGTTCATTGTATGTTTCAGGTATCTTAGCAGTCTTTTAATAGCATTCCAGTGGTATACTTTCGGGTTGCTTACATGTCGAGATAGTAAGTTGACAGGAGAGATATATCGGGTCTGGTCCAATTGGCTATATAGAGCAATGAACTGATTGTTGATCGATATAGTGTATTTTCATTAAAAGTTTACCAACATTATACATATTTCTTATAAAATCAGCCTGCATAGGTGTATCAGATGGATTAGCATTGGTCATGTTGCATTTCAATAATATTTCTAAATTTTTTTCCTTTTGGGATAGTAGACAATATCAGCTGGCGGTGCCCAACCTATTCTGTTGCGCCTTGTGGAATCAATTCCCTTTGGAGCTCCGTTTGGCTCCTGATCTTGCTCCTTCGGATCTGATGAGCTGGTTGTTTGAACAGGCCAGGCTGGACTGACCTCCTGGGGTTTTAAAATTATTTTAATGGTTCTTAGTGATTGTTGATTTAATCTTTTTCAATATTTATTGTTGAATTATTGTGTTTTAATTGTAGCGAGTCTCATGAGAGGCATACAATCAATTATGAAATATGAACTGAATAGTATGAAACCATTCTCAGTTTTGGTAATTTGAACTCCCAGGTATTTATCAACCTTTCCTAATGATTTTAGTGAAAATGTTCATTGAGTTTTTGAGCAAATTGATCACATTTGGATTTACTTTTGTCGATGTACAAAATATCCTAACCCTAACCCTAACCCTAACCTTGATCTCTCCTGACAAACACATTTGTCAGCTGATGTAGTAAAACCTATCAGCCTAAATGTTTTAGAAAGACAATCATACCAACGCTTACCTGATTGTCGCAGACCATAGAGACTTTTCTTTAATAACCATGTTTTGCCCTCATCTTGGTCAATTCCAGGTGGTGCTCTGACATAATTTTTTTATCTAGTTGTGCGTGTAAATGCTGTCTGTACATCAAATTGAAACACATGTTTGTTTAGAATTGATGCAATGACTAGTGTGGTTTTCACACTTGCTGACCTGACTGTAGGAGAATAGGTATCTGTGTAATCATCTGGAAATCTTTGAGAAAACCCTTGTGCTACAAGGCTTGCTTTATATAAAGTTTTGTTATTTTCTAAATGTTTTATCTTGAATACCCATCTCTTTCCAATTGTTTTTTTGTGTTTGGGAACTCTAGCTGGTGTGTATACTTTTAGTGCTTTTATACTGTCCATCTCTTTTTGCATGGCGTCTTTCTTTATTTGTTCCTCCTCGGGAAGACCCAAAATGTCCTCATAGTTTTTGGGTGTAGTGACATCACAATTAATGGACATTACATGGTCCTCTAAGATTTTAGGTGTGTTCCCTTTGTTTGATCTAGGTGATCTTCTGATCACCTGTGATTTGTCTGTGTCATTAGTGTTTTCAGATGATTCATCGGGGTCGTCTTCATCAATGTCTCGTGTATTAATGATGTGGTGGCCTTCTTTCCAATCCTTAATTGCTATTTTGTGTCTGATTGATTTGTTGATGTGTATGTGAGGTTTTGATTGTGTTTGGTTATCTTTATATGCATGTTTATCTATTATGATTTCGTTCCAATGTATTTTCCTCCAATTGGCGCTTTCATCAAAATTCGCCGATCCTGAAATGATTATTTTATGATTGTTGTCCGTAAATCTATAGGCTTTGGTCTTGGACTCATAACCTACAAATCTTAGTCTTTTTGAGATTTTGTCCCCCTTTCGTCTAAGTTGTTTGGGCATATGTACGTTGGCCATTACCCCAAAAACGTGAAGGTGAGATAATTTAGGTTTGCAATTATGCATGATTTCATATGGTTTTTTTTTTAATTACACTAGACCATAATCTATTCAGTGTATAATTTGAATATAGAACGGCCTCTTCCCAATATGAAAAACTTAATCCTGCATCTTCCAATACACACCTAACCATAGTCTGTAAAACACCATTTCTACGTGCAGCTACTCCATTTTGATACACCGAAAATGGTGAAGTTTTGTAATATATCAAACCATTCTTGTTAATCCAATTACTAAATTCTTTGCACATGAATTCAGAACCTCTGTCTGTCATTATCTGTTTGACTTTGATATTATGTTGAGTCTCGACACTCTTATAAAATTCTTTGAAATTTACAAATGTCTTGCTTTTGTGTTTGAGGTGTACAAAACTGTACCTACTATATGGTCATCGACAATCGAGAGGAAGAAACGTTTTTGCCATTTGAAGGCTTCAATGGACTACTATATCCATGTGCATCAGCTGAAAAATGTGTGTGGTGCTCCTCATAGATTTCTTTGGTTGGGGTCTGTTTTTAATTTTGAGCTTTTACAAATAGAACACTCTAAATAATTATTTATTTATTTATTTATTTAATTGGACTTGTATGCAGCCCCTCTCATAGCACTTTCGGGCAGCTCACAGTTAAAACACAGCAATAAATATTTAAAAAGAATTAAACCTAACAAGCCCAATCACTAAAACAGTTAAAATAAATTAACCCCGGAGGTCAGTTCAGCCCAGCCTGTTCAAACAACCAGGTCTTCAGATCGCTGCGGAAAGAGCGAAGATCAGAAGCCAAATGGAGCTCCAAGGGAGTTGATTCCACAGGGGGGCCAACAGAATAGGCCCTTCCCGGGGCACCACCAGCCGACATTGTCTGATGGCACCCGAGTCCCCGTCTGTGTGCCTTTACAGGCGATGGTATTTGATATTGGCAGGAGGCGGCTCCTGCAAGTACCGGACCCAAATCGTAAGGACTTTGAATGTTAATACCAACACCTTGAATCTCACCGGAGGGCAACCAGCAACCAATGCAGCTCATGCAGGAGGGGTGTAACATGGAGATGTCGGAAGCTCCCATCACAGCCGATCGGCCGCATTCTGCCAGCTGAAACCTCCGGATGGTATGCAAGGGCAGT
Source organism: Naja naja (assembly GCA_009733165.1). Lineage (NCBI taxonomy): Eukaryota > Metazoa > Chordata > Lepidosauria > Squamata > Elapidae > Naja > Naja naja. The sequence goes on along the minus strand of CM019150.1, from coordinate 112,772,478 downwards.
CCTAAATAGAAAGCATTGCAGTAGTCAAGTTGGGACGTCACAAGTGCATGAGTGATCGTGCGAAGGGCATCTCGGTCCAGATATGGTAACTGTGAACCAGACCTGGGCAAAAGCCCCCTGGTCACGGCCCCACCTGCTCCTCCAAACTGAGCGTGAGTCCAGGAGGACTCCCAGGTTCGAGCCCCATCCACAGGGGACAACACCTCTCCCCTATGACCAGATGGAATCAGTTGACTGGGCGAGATGCCATATGCACACCACTCGGTCTTGGCAGTTGAGCTGTAGTCCGTTCCTGCCCATCCAGATCCATATTGCATCCAGACACGGATCATCAGGGAGAGGGCATCACTGATTTGGCTTGGGGTGGAGATATACAGCTGGGTATCATC
>CM019150.1:112640973-112771089 GCA_009733165.1 Naja naja | reverse complement strand
TTAAATTATGCACATTTTATAACCACTGGATTTGAAATTTGTACTTTAGGAATTTGATTGGCTCCATTAATCTTTGGTTCCTGTTTCTTTATGATGCAACACATTGAGAAATTCAGTATTGCTGTCCTTCTTTTCTGTTGTTCAGTGAGAAAACCTTCTTTATTGGTTTTAATATTTTTATGTTTTGTTCATTCTTCAGTAACTCTAGTAGAATTGGTAATGTACAGTATATTTGCACTACAGTTGTTATAAAATCCTACTAGGTATAATTGGCTGAATATCATGGCCATGTTGAGAAGTCTGATTCTTAACAACAGATTGTATATATTACAAAAAGTCAGTCATTGCTTCCTTTAGCCCTGGCCCCTCTTCTGATTCTTAACCCTCCCCACACACACATAATGTTCACTTGGACTTGGATAAAAGCCCTTGTAGGATGATAATTAGATTGTATGTTTAAACACAAGCATCCCTTCTGCTTAAACATGCTGATTAATCCCAATCACCAGCTGCCACTGACTTGACCATAATGGAGAAAAATGAGATAGTCCCATGTTGAAACGACCGTGTTTCACTGTCTGAGGTAAAAAAATGGTGATTAAAGTGCTTTTGGGCTTTGAACACTTTTTGCTTGTATTAACAGGGCTACATCCAACTTGGATATTAATACATGGCAGGTATGGGGAAATAAATGGTTTGATTTATCAAGCTAATCATTTAGCTTCGTTACCCTAGAATCCTGATTAAAATGTAATATTAATTTCCATTTGAGGAGAGAGAGATTCACAGATTTAACAACTTAAAATGATCATAATGTGGTAATGATAAAAAAATAAGTCTAATATCTGTGATTCAACCATTATTCTTAATTTGCATTAGTATTATGTCCATTCAAAGATCCTGCTTGTTCCAAAATATTTGTATTCCCTTATAAGGGATTTTGGTAGAACACAGGTAGAGAAGAATAATTAACCTTCCCTTGGCCCTTTGTTATATAGTTGCCGCTTGTAAAGGATATTTTGGAAACTGATGCATATATATGTAATGTTTAATTTACCAGAGAGTGGCTTCATAAAATTTTTTTAATATAGTTGAACATTCCGCTTTATTTTTCCTGTACAAGATAAATATATTGAAAAACATTGTGGTAGTATAATGTTTATTTTTAAGTAGACCACATTTTAAAAATCTGATATTTCATTGAAAGTTGCTTCCCTGTATTTGTAATTCAGACAACGAAATGGCAGAGATTACCTAGGCAAAGATATTTTCACAAGCATTAATGGCATACATCTTTTGAACATTTGCAATCTGGTGCTGATATAACACATTAAATTGAATTCAGCCTCCCAGAGTTGATAGATTGCAGGTTTTGTTTTGTCAGAAGTGTTAGGCATTTTGTCCTTATGAAAACTATATAGAATCAGAAAAATGGGTAAAAAAGAAACTGAAGTTTATCCTCATTGGTAATTCAATTAGACTAGCAACAGTGCTCTGGGAATGAAGTTTGTTTTGGGTTCCTTGATTGTTTGAATAGATGGAACTTTTCTCTTAAGAGAATTTATTAGCCACAATGCAAATGCCCAGCATGATGCCAATTAAAAGTCTTTCCTCAAAAGAAATGCATCTAGAAATGCTATGTTCTTTTTCTCACTGTTTGCCTATGAGTCAGCAAATAGCAGGTAGATTCCCTAGAATTGGAGACAGAAGACTGGAAACTGCAGGCTGCCTAGCAACTACCACCCAATCAGGGTACAAATGGTGATGACAAATGGCCATCACATTAAAAGTCATATGTACCTGATCTCTCCTTGAGTAGTGTAAAGCTATTTTAACAGATATTGTAAGTCATTGTTAGACTCTTGTCTAGCTTTTAATAATGAACAGAATTTTGCTTTCAACATTTATAAAAATACAGTGAACATTTATGATGTATAAATAAAATCTATGTTCAAGTTTGCAGTTGTCATGGACACTCTATAAAATATGTAGAAATGTTTCCTGGTGAAGAGCAGTCACAATAACTTTTCTTGAAAAGTGATAAGATATTGATCAGTATATTTTCTCTAAAATTAAGATCCTCTTCAAACATTTGTTTATGAAGGATTCAATTATTATAGTTCTACTTGAAATGGTAAGGCAAACCAAAGGAATTTCGAAAGCTGACTTTGAGGAAGGAAGAACAAATGGTTAAAGGAAGACTTGAAGAAGAGGTTATTAGATGGTCCAATCCAAATAGAGAAGGATGTGTGAGAAATTCACAATAACTCTTGATTTTGTTTAGATGAGATGAACAGAGAAAAACTTGGACAAGTTTTCAAAATTTGTTATTATACCTGTAATAACTAAGTAGCATGTCTATAATTCTTTCAGTGTCTCTTTTGAACTGAGAGAACCACTTAAAAGAATGTGGACACAAGGATGACATTATAGAAAATATGAAGGTTGCAAACCAATCCAGCAAACAAAGGTCCAATAATGGGTGGGTGTGTGTATATAGTTATCATCAGCAGAGTTATTACAAGTTGGGAAATGGGCTGGGTCCACTGCATGCAGCATCCACAAACACAGTATCTGTTATGTTAAGAAGGACTGCCAAACAACTTCATATAATTAGAATCAGAATATAGAAACTTCCGGGTTGAGCCTTCTTGAGAACAGGCGGCGGTTTGTGATCGTCCACATCAGCAGCCTGGCTCTTAGCTGGAGAGAGCCCCATCCTGCAAGGTTCGGGCTGAAGCTGCCTCAGGGGCGGCGGAGAAAGGGAAATCTGCCAGCCAGAGTGAGGGGAGCCGATCTCCCCTTTTGGGTCTGGTCCTTCTCCTCCGAAGACGCCAAGAAGTGGTGGTCAAAATGGCCACCTCAAGAGAAGGTCTCAACGGATTAAGATTGGTGCAGGAGGAAAGAGAGAAGTCGACAGCAGAGGAACCGAGTATCGGATGGTAAGATCAAGGCACCCCGATTAAGATAAAGATGAGTTTTAAAAAAGAAACAGAAGAAGAAGTAGTCCAAGTGAAGAAAAATAAGTAAAATATTTTGACAGCTATAAGGGCTTCAACGGAAAGGAAGAAGCCAAGAACTTAAGTTTGGGGCCTGAAAACTTTGAATATCAAAATAAAAGGAAAGGGTTAAGACTCTGTGCAGAAAGTGCCACTTTGTGGAGAAAAATTGGAAGCTAAAGAAGTAAGAAACTATCTTGTTCCTTTGTGGATTGGAGTTGTTACATTTTAAAGAGACACAAGACTTATAGAAAGTGAAAGCCTGAATACACAAAGACGGATTGCCGACTAATTGGTGATACTGATATAGACTCTGACCTGGGTTAGGATCATAGAAAATTTAAAGAAGAAGAAGAAATAAGGAAAATTAAAATTTTGGTGGTCATCCAAAGAATTAAAAATGGAGTTTAAAAGTATGAAAGAACTGTTACAGGAAGTGACTGAACTAACTTGGCATGTTGCAGAAAATATGGGCATCAAATGCTGAATAAAGAAGGAGCCTTGGAAAGGTGGAGCCAGCACAAGAGAAAGCCATCTAAAAAGACAATTAATACAAAGATTAATGCAAATAAAAGGAAAGGAAGGGTGGCTAAAAAAACGAACCTAAGAAAGTATCTAAAAGGGGAACAACAAATAAGCATGTTAGAAAGGTTCAGAAGGAAAGGAACAGAAAGGTAAAGAGAGAGAGAGGATTCAAACTGATAGAGAAGGGAGAGCAGGATAATAGAGGAGAAGGAGGCCACACAAGCTAGTTCCATTTTAAAGACAATTAACAAAGATTAATACAAATAAAAAGGAAAGGAGGATGGTCAAAAAAATGAAACTTAAGAAGATAATAAAAAGGGGAACATTATGAAACAAAGTATGATGTAGGTCCAGAAGGATAGAGAAAGAGGCAGAGAGGAGAGAGAGGATTTAAACTGGATAGAGGGGGGATAGCGGATAAAAGAGAGAGAAGGAACAAGAAACAAGAACAAAAGATAGAGAGACAATGGGAATTACATAATAAAGAAAGGAACTGTTTATAGAGACAATGGTTAACGTATTTAAAAGGGGGTTCTGCATGAAGAAATGGTAATAAGAATATAAAATTATAAAAGTAAAACAATAGGGTTACTGACAATTTTACTGGTAAAGGTCACATTTTTCATTTATTCATTCAAAAGAAAGCTAAATGATGATTAGATGAATTGAATTAATTGAAATGATCTTAGAAAATGCCTAAAAATGAGATTTGTCAATAACCAAGATTAGCTATTTTTATTATTATTTTGAACTATAAATCAATCTTAGGGGGATATGTGTTGCAGAACCCGACCGATTAGAGATATATTGTAAGGGAGCTTTCCTTTCTTTTCTTTTTTTCTATCTTCGTTTTAAAGAGAATGATTATGATTATGCTACTATATTAACCACTGAGGTGTCACTTTCAAAGTAGTAAAAAAGTCTAGGTTTTTTTTTTTTCTCTTTTAGTCTTAACATTGGTACGATTTAGAATTATGGAGAGAATATGTGATGAAAGGGCAAATCTGACGGAAAAGAATTCTGTAAATGATGAAAGATATTAACAATGTGAAGACAATTAAAGGATAGATATGGATGAACTTTATTTTTAATATGATGGGCAAATATATTGTTATTTGTAAGATTTATACATGAAGTTTTAAAATATATATGTATATTTGCAATTAACTTGAAATGAACTGGGGGCTATACAGATTGAGATTAAGATTTGAGATTAGGATTAATTTCTTTCACCCTTTGTCCGCTAAAATGGAATAGAAGTGAAGTCAAATGTTTAAAATGAATATAGATCTACTGTCATATTTGCATGTAAAAGTGATGACCGGGAACATGCTGTCTACTGAAAAGAGTTGTTTTAAAAAATTGTTAAAATTGAAAAAATTTGTTTAAAAAAAAAAAAGAATCAGAATATATGTTTTATTTATTTTCCAAGTTAATAAGTCTATCCTTTTGATCTCATTTCTATGTACATTGTGTCACTGGAACACATAGGAGAGTGGAGGGCAAAGTAGTGGTTAGTACCTTTTATAGCAGGTGTGAGGGGTGAGGTGGAATATTGCATCATGGGACATGTAGTTTAAATGGAATATGTCATATTGATAATGTTTATTCTATATTAAAACATTCTGGTATTTCATCTTAACAATACCCCTTCTAATACCAGATTGGTTTAATCGAAATGATTACAAGTACTGTAACTATAATACACTATTTATATATTTACACATAGTCTCTTTGTTAGATACATATGTTGATTTGATGGGAGTGGCTTAGTTAATATATCTGCGGTTTGTTCTTTCGTTTCACAATGCACCGCCTTTATAAATCCCATCTCTGATAACTGTCTCACATGTTTATATTTAATGTCTATATGTCTGGATCTTTGACCAACTGTGTCAGCTTTAGATATGTCAATGGCGGCTTTGTTGTCTTCCTGTATGATTATTGGGTATGCAGGCTCTTTCCAAATGTCTATCATTAAATCATCGAACCATATTAAATTGTTTGCGCTTTCGACAAACATACGAACTCTGCCTCTGTAGTTGAGGTTGACACAAGCTTTTGTTTTCCCGTGTACCAATGTATTGGGCTTTCATTTAAATATATGACATATCCTGAGGTGCTTTTCTCATTTTAATGTCACTAGCCCAGTCTGCATCTGCATAACATGAGAGTATTGGTGACTTGGATATGTTTGGGGTGAGTGTCAATGTGGCGTTCATTGTATGTTTCAGGTATCTTAGCAGTCTTTTAATAGCATTCCAGTGGTATACTTGGTTGCTTACATGTCGAGATAGTAAGTTGACAGGGAGAGATATATCGGGTCTGGTCCAATTGGCTATATAGAGCAATGAACTGATTGTTGATCGATATAGTGTATTTTCATTAAAAGTTTCACCATCATTATACATATTTCTTATAAAATCAGCCTGCATAGGTGTATCCTATGGATTAGCATTGGTCATGTTGCATTTCAATAATATTTCTAAATTTTTTCCTTTTGGGATAGTAGAATATCAGCTTGAAACCTATTCTGCCTTGTGGAATCAATTTGGAGCTTTGGCTCTGATCCTTTGATCTGATGATGGTTGTTTGAACAGGCCAGGCTGGACTGACCTCCTGTTTTAAAATTATTTTAATGGTTCTTAGTGATTGGGCTTGTTGATTTAATCTTTTTCAATATTTATTGTTGAATTATTGTGTTTTAATTGAGTCAGAGTCCAGAGCATACAATCCAATTATGAAATATGAACTGAATAGTATGAAACCATTCTCAGTTTTGGTAATTTGAATTCCCAGGTATTTATCAACCTTTCCTAATGATTTTAGTGAAAAATGTTCATTGAGTTTTTGAGCAAATTGATCACATATGGATTTACTTTTGTATGTACAAAATATCCTAACCCTAACCTAACCTAACCTTGATCTCTCCTGACAAACACACATTTGTCAGCTGATGTGGCAGTAAAACCTATCAGCCTAAATGTTTTAGAAAGACAATCATACCAACGCTTACCTGATTGTCGCAGACCATAGAGACTTTTCTTTAATAACCATGTTTTGCCCTTATCTTGGTCAATTCCAGGTGGTGCTCTGACATACATTTTTTTATCTAGTTGTGCGTGTAAGTACGCTGTCTGTACATCAAATTGAAACACATGTTCGTTTAGAATTGATGCAATGACTAGTGTGGTTTTCACACTTTCTGACCTGACTGTAGGAGAATAGGTATCTGTGTAATCATCTGGAAATCTTTGAGAAAACCCTTGTGCTACAAGTCTTGCTTTATATAAAGTTTTGTTATTTTCTAAATGTTTTATCTTGAATACCCATCTCTTTCCAATTGTTTTTTTGTGTTTGGGAACTCTAGCTGGTGTGTATACTTTTAGTGCTTTTATACTGTCCATCTCTTTTTGCATGGCGTCTTTCTTTATTTGTTCCTCCTCGGGAAGACCCAAAATGTCCTCATAGTTTTTGGGTGTAGTGATGTCACAATTAATGGACATTACATAGTCCTCTAAGATTTTGGGTGTGTTCCCTTTGTTTGATCTAGGTGATCTTCTGATGTTTTTGTCTGTGTCATTAGTGTTTTCAGACGATTCATTGGGGTCCTCTTCATCAATGTCTCGTGTATTAATGATGTGGTGGCCTTCTTTCCAATCCTTAATTGCTATTTTGTGTCTGATTGATTTGTTGATGTGTATGTGAGGTTTTGATTGTGTTTGGTTATTTTTATATGCATGTTTATCTATTATGATTTCACTTGAATGTATTTTGCTCCAATTGGCTTTCATCAAAATTAGCGATCCTGAAATTATTATTTTATGATTGTTGTCCATAAATCTATAGGCTTTGGTCTTGGACTCATAACCTACGAATCTTAGTCTTTTTGAGATTTTGTCCCCCTTTCATCTAAGTTGTTTGGGAATATGTACATTGGCCATTACCCCAAAAACGTGAAGGTGAGATAATTTAGGTTTGCAATTATGCATGATTTCATATGGTTTTTTTAATTACACTAGACCATAATCTATTCAGTGTATAATTTGAATATAGAACGCCTCTTCCCAATATGAAAAACTTAATCCTGCATCTTCCAATACACACCTAACCATAGTCTGTAAAACACCATTTCTATTGCAGCTACTCCATTTTGATACACGAAAACGGTGAAGTTTTGTAATATATCAAACCATTCTTGTTAATCCAATTACTAAATTCTTTGCACATGAATTCAGAACCTCTGTCTGTCATTATCTGTTTGACTTTGATATTATGTTGAGTCTCGACACTCTTATAAAATTCTTTGAAATTTACAAATGTCTTGCTTTTGTGTTTGAGGGTGTACACGAAACTGTACCTACTATATGGTCATCGACAATCGAGAGGAAGAAACGTTTTTTGCCATTTGAAGGCTTCAATGAGACTACTATATCCATGTGCATCAGCTGAAAAATGTGTGTGGTGCTCCTCATAGATTTCTTTGGTTGGGGTCTGTTTTTTAATTTTGAGCTTTTACAAATAGAACACTCTAAATAATTATTTTATTTATTTATTTATTTAATTGGACTTGTATGCGCCCCTCTCCAGGCTCGGGGCAGCTCACAGTTAAAACACAGCAATAAATATTTAAAAAAGAATTAAACCTAACAAGCCCAATCACTAAAACAGTTAAAATAAATTAACCCACCCCCCCGGGAGGTCAGTTCAGCCCAGCCTGTTCAAACAACCAGGTCTTCAGATCGCGCGGAAGAAGATCAGAAGCCAAATGGAGCTCAAAGGGAGTTGATTCCACAAGGGGGCAACAGAATAGGCCCTTCCCGGGCACCAGCCGACATTGTCTAGCCGATGGCACCCGAGGAGTCCCGTCTGTGTGTGCACAGGCGTCGGTATTTGATATTGGCAGGAGACGCTCCTGCAAGTACCCCGGACCCAAATCGTAAAGGACTTTGAATGTTAATACCAACACCTTGAATCTCACCCGGAGGGCAACCAGCAACCAATGCAGCTCATGCAGAAGGGGTGTAACATGGGAGTATCGGGAAGCTCCCATCACAACCCGTGCAGCCGCATTCTGCACCAGCTGAAACCTCCGGATGGTATGCAAGGGCAGTCCTAGATAGAGAGCGTTGCAGTAGTCAAGTTGGGACGTCACAAGTGCATGAGTGATCGTGCGAAGGGCATCTCGGTCCAGATATGGGCATAACTGGCGTACCAGTCGGACCTGGGCAAAAGCCCTCCTGGTCACGGCCCCCACCTGCTCCTCCAAACTGAGCCGTGAGTCCAGGAGGACTCCCAGGTTCTGAGCCCTATCCACAGGGGACAACACCTCTCCCCCTATGACCAAAGATGGAATCAGTTGACTGGGCCGAGATGCCATACGCACAACCACTCGGTCTTGGCCGGATTGAGCTGTAGTCCGTTCCTGCCCATCCAGATCCATATTGCATCCAGACACCGGATCATCAGGGAGAGGGCATCACTGATTTGGCTTGGGGTGGAGATATACAGCTGGGTATCATCAGCATACTGGTGATACCTCACCCCAAAACCACGGATGATCTCGCCCAGCGGCTTCATATAGATGTTGAACAAGAGGGGAGAGAGGACTGACCCCTGAGGGACCCCACAAGTGAGTGCCCTCAGGGCCAACCTCTGCCCTCCCACCAACACCGATTGCGAACGCCCCGAGAGGTAGGAGAACCACTGCAGAACAGTGCCCCCCACTCCCAACCCCGGCCAATAGGATACCATGGTCGATGGTATCAAAAGCCGCTGAGAGATCTAATAGGACAGAGGAAAATCCCCTGTCCCGTGCCCTCCAGAGATCATCCATCAGTGCGACCAATGCCGTCTCCGTGCTGAACCCGGGCCGGAAGCCCGACTGATACGGATCTAGATAGTCTGCTTCCTCCAGGAAAAGCGGAAACTGCTGAGCCACCACACTCTCAACAACCTTCGCCAAAAAGCGAAGGTTGGAGACTGGACGAAAGTTGTTTAAAACGGCTGGGTCCAGAGCAGGCTTCTTCAGGAGGGGTAGGAAAAAGAGCCCTCCCTCAGCGAGGCATTAACAAGTGCCTGGAGCCAGCCGCACGTGGTCTCCCTGGAGGCATATACCAACCAGGAATGACACAGGTCCAATAAACATGTGGTGGAACTTAGTCGTCACATAATCCTGTCCACTTCATCCTCAGAAACAGGATCGAACTCAGCCCAGATGACATCGGCCAAACTCTCTGTAAGCCCCTCCTCAGACCACTGCAGAGTTCAACCCCTCCCGGATCCGAGCGATCTTATCCGACAGATATTGTCCAAATTCCTCAGCCCTACCCTGCAGAGGGTCCCTCCCCGGCTCCCAATGTAAAAGGGAGTGTGTGACCCTGAACAGGGCGGCCGGGCGATTATCTGCGGACGCTATGAGGGCAGAAAGGTAAACCGTCCTCGCCGCCCTCAGAGCTCCCAGGTAAGTCCTAATATAGGCTCTTAACTGGGTTCGGTCGGATTTGGAACGGGTTGACCTCCATCTGCTCTCTAAACCCCTCCTATGCCACTTCATCTCCCGGAGCTCCTCTGTAAACCAAGGAGCCACCCGGGATCTGCAGCGAGTGTGGGGACATAAGGGGACAACCCAGTCGAGGGCCTCCGCGGCAGCCTGTTGCCATGCAGCTGCCAGCATCTTGGCCGAGCTGTGGACAAGGGAAGCGGGCAGAAACCCCAGCTCTGCCTGGAACCTCTCAGGGTCCATCAGGCGTCTGGGGCGGAACCATCTCGGCGGTTCCTCATCCCAGCAGCGTGGGGAGGCCTGTTGGAAGACCAGCCATAGGAGATAGTGATCTGACCATGCAACAGGTTGGGCATTAGTACTGCCCGCCCCCAGATCACTACGCCACTGCTCCGAGACAAAAACAAGGTGAAGCGTGTTGCCCCCCCGTGCGTGGGGCCCTGTATTATCTGGGTCAGGCCCATAGCTGCCATGGAAGCCATGAACTCCTGGGTCAAACCCAACACCCCCCCCCCAGGGAGGGCAAGTTGAAGTCACTCAAGACCAAAAGGCCCGGGAACTCTACCACCACTCCCGAGGGCATCGAGGAACCCAGGCAGGGCGGCTGCTACACAGCTGGGGGAAAGGTATGCAAGCAGCAGGCCCAACCGACCACCAGGCCCCAAACGCAGGAGGAGGGTCTCACACCCGCCTGTCTGCGGAACAGAGACCTCCCTTGGAATCAAGGTCTCCCGAATAACAACAGCCACCCCACCACCCCTACCCTGGGCTCTAGGCTGATGCAAAACCCAAAAACCTGGGGGGCATAAGTCAACTAGAGGAACTCCACCCTCCGGCCCCAGCCAGGTTTCAGTGATGCAGGCCAGGTCCGCAGCCTCCTCCTCAATCACTTCCCGGAGGAGGGATGCCTTATTAGCCACGGACCTGGCATTAAAATACACCAACCGGAGCCCAGGGGCTCTGGGTCCCGTATCCCCGGGGGAGTGGGCAGAGGCATGGGGGTCAGAGCGTGCCACAGCTCGCAGACAGTGGCGGCGCGCTCCCTGTTCATGATACGGCCCCCCGCCTCTCCGTCCCCTGCCAAATCCGATCACCCTGGGAATCGCCATTCCCGCCTTGCTTCCCGGCACCCCGAGGGCCCCTCCCCCCACCACAATCCTTAATCGGGCTGGACCGAGTTCCAACAAAGCTAGGCAGGCATTTCCCAGATGCCTGCCGAGAAAACCCATCCTCCCCCCCAACCCCTTCAAACAATCAATTAAAAAATTTAAAAACCTCCCCTTCCAAATTAACCTCAATTTAAAACCCTTCATCATGCTATGCCCTCTCTTGGGATCCCAGGATCCGTCCTTGAAGAATGGCTTTGACAATCTAGCGGGCCATCTCAGGGACAGGGGAACACTCCTGAGTGCCCGCAGCTCGAAGGAAGAATAGATGTAATGGAAAGTAGTCCTCAATGGTCCATGAGGGAAAAATCAAAGTCCAGGATGAGATGGTACACAGGTCAGTCCGCAGATGATAAATCCTAGGGTCAGCATACAAGCGGAAACCCCTCAACCCAGGCGGCACTCCCACTGCCCACCGGGAGGTGAGTCCCATGGTCTCAAAATTGTCCAGCCTCCTCTCTCCCACAGAGGAGGACAGTCCGCAAGCTGACCCCGGGCAAATGGGGGCCAAACACCACTGTTCTCTCACCCCAGTGGGGTGGCCAAGTATGGTGTGCTCCCACCACACCACGCAGCCCCCGAGAAATGAACTGCCACCTGCGGGGGGAAGGGAGAAATGGTCCTGGGACAGCAGACAGCCTCTAAGGGCCCGGTGTTTCCACTGTCTGTCCATCTCTGCAGCCATGCCTTCCAGGCCTTCCTGAGAAAAAAACCAGAGAGCAACAGCCACTGACATCATTACATCCAAGGCTGGGGGGGGGTCGGGGAGGTACCAGGAGCACCAATGAAAACACCAATGCCCCCAGCATCTTCCCCAACAGGTCTTCAGTCATCCCCCATGTCCATAGCGCCAGCAGCGCGCGCTAACACCGCCATCGTTGCCACGCCATCCCTGCTGTGCTGCAACCACGCTGTAATCGCACCGCAGCTCCAGCAGTCTCCAGCAGGCTCTCCGACGGCCCCTCCAATGACTCCAACAATCCCTTCGACAGCTCCAGCCGTCACTCCAACCATCTGCCTCTTCGTTTCCATTGCCTCTCCAATCGCCTCTCCGACCGCCCATCCGAGGACTCCAGCCATCTCTTCGGCTGGCCCTCCAGTGCGAGCCACCAAGGCCAGGAGGCCGCTGATGCTGCACCCCTGACCATCATGCCGAGCCGCGCCAGCCGAGGAAAGGAAAAAAAAAGCCTTGACCAGCGCCACCGCCGACACTTTGACCCAGGAAAAACACCCTGGGGTGAACAGCTGCAGGAATCACTCCTCAGGAGTATAAACAAAGCCCCCCGAATGACCAAACCTGGAATTCCCTTCAGACAACCACCATGCTCAGTTCCTCCAAGCTGCCATTACCCACGCATGTGCACAACCAAATCTTTATCGCAGTCGTTAACTTTAAGACCTTTGGAACAGTTTAACATCTTTTTTATAATTGGGAAACCAATGTGCCCCAATCTTCAGAGTAATAGGTGGGCGCAATTATCATGTATAGGTTTACCGATAGAAATACATTTGTTATTAATTGGTTCAGTTACAACATGTTCAACATCAACGTTATCAACACTGTTACTATTTTCCCCTTCTGTGTTACATTCATCAGTATTATAATCATCATATATATTCTCTTCCCTTTCTTTTTCTTCTACACCATCACTATTTTCATCTGTGTTACTAAAGCTAGCATTTATCTGTTCAATAGACTCGTGATATGGTAAAGTAGTCCTCTTGATAAGACTACATTTCCAACTTCTTTTCCATTATTAGTTAACAATACATTACCATCTTTGAATAATACTTCTATTTTTGTTCCTTTACTCAATTTTACCGTAGCAAGAACATTGTAAGGTATTTCTGGTATGAAAACTTCGCTTATATTACCAATATGAACATTCCCTTTCCCTTCAACCTTTACGAGTTTTTGATTGGCTACTTTTATGTTGAATGACATTTTGGTGAAGGAAGTAAACAATTCTTTGACACATGAAGTATGTGATGTAGCCCCAGAGTCTAATAACCAGTAATTTCCTTTCTTACCTTTGTTAAAGATGAGATCAATATCCCTGAATCGGTTTACAGATTCACTAATTGTTCTCTTTTGGATACTCTACCCTTTCTTGGACTAGGTGATTTCCTGCGTCTTGAGTTAATACTTAATCTTTGATTACTAGGGGTCCTGTCATAATATCTCTGCCCGGAATTAGATCTCTTTCTTTGGAAATTGATATTGTGTATTCGGGCATATTCATTAGTTGGCTTTCCTCTAAATTTTCTTGGGCAATTTTTCTTAAAATGATCTTTTGAACCACATGTGTAGCACCCCTGCAGAACATTTACTTGCTCATCAAAATCCACCCCCCCTTGTATTTCTGGCTTCCCTCCGCATTAATGCTCTATCTTTTCTGAGATTATCCTCAGCTATTAATCTTCCAGATATACTTTCAAGGGATAAATTTCCATAGTCTGGGTTATCTAACTGATTAAGAAAATTGTCCCAGGATGAATCGAGGGAATTGATAATAATACTAATAAAACATTCCTCAGATATAATTTCCCCCCTTTGTAATAATTGAGATCTCATAGCATTCAATTTAAGCAAATGTTCACTCATGCTCATACCTGGCTTTAATCTGGCAGAGTGAAATTCTCTAGAAATTCTGCTGTGGAAAAGATTATAGATTTTTTTCCATATTTCAAATATTGTAGAACCATTAGGTATAATGTAATAAATAGCTGGCTCAAGTGAGCTTAGCAATAAACAGAATGCTTTATGGTGGATGCAATGCACTTCTAATGACCATGGTTTTTCAGGTGCACTTAATATAAGGAAAAGTGTGTTTTCCTTCATTAAAGCGATTTGAAATTGTTGAGCCCACTCCATTAGATTATTACCTGTGGGGCATAATTTAGGGAAACCGTTTGGCAGAATGTTAGGTTGTATACCACTGTTATTCATGAATTGTTGTTGTAGGTGACCCTGAACGTGGGAGTATTGGCAGAAGGGTATGGGTATACATGCAGTTAGGTTTGAAAGTCCTGTTGGTCTTCTTTCTTGATAGATGATTGGATTTTGTTGAAGGAAACAAGGATTTATCTTGGGTTGATCGCTGATTAGAGATGCTCTCTGTGTGGTCACTGTTAGATGTGGTATTTCAGAAGATTGTTGAACGTTTGGATTCTCACCTTTGAAATTCAGTAGAAAAGGAATGTTGTCTGAAGATTGACTTTGTTTTGCAGGGTAGAATCCTTGCATGTAATAATTGCCCTGTTGATGTTGTAGGTTAGATGACATCATGGGAACGGTATTGGTAGGTATGCTTCCATAAATGGTTTGAGCTTCTGAAGCTGTTGCAGCCATTGCTTGTGGTTTTGTTGAAAAAAGGCAATAAAACTGAGAGTTATCTTCAAGAAATGTTGCATTCATCTCAAGGACCTCTGTTGAAGCTGGATCGTTGGTTACAATGTTGCTCTTCAAAGATGCTGCTGCCTGGGTTTTCTTTAAAAGCCTGGCTGCTTCTTCTGTCTTCTGAGTTATCATTAGTGAGGTACCTGAATAGCGATCTGCTTCAATGTTTTTAAAATTCGGGAGGTTGAATGTGCTGCCAAATGCGGCTTCTGAAGTCTCTATTGCCTTTGCAATTTCTGTATCTGAAGGTAAACTTTTGTCTTTGATCTTTTGGAGTTCGGGTGTTTGTATTAACCTTCTGGAGTGCTTTTGGGCTGTTTGAGATGCAGTCATTTTTTTGTGGCTGGGGATTCCAAGTTTTTTATTTCCTGCGTGTAGATTACAGACCAACTGTTTTCTGATTCAAGATCCTCTCCTTCGCAATCGCTTTTTGTCTTTTCATTTTCTTTTACAGAATTACTGCTTTCTTCCTTACCTGCCCTGCATTTTGAATTTTTTGTTGCGATTGGTCATTGGGTGGCCATTTTGATTGGTTGAATTTGAAAGGTCTGTTGCTCTGAAAATGGCGCCGTAGCTTCATTCTCAGGTTCAGTTAACATTAAACTGTCTTTTGAAGGGCTTGTTGGGTCAGTATCATTAGCTTTGCCTTGTCTTTCATTAGTTTTAACGTTGTTATAACCTTCTAAAAGCGTTTTTATTTCCACTATTGGATTTTTACTTCTTTTAGATATATTAATTATTTTGGTTATTGTAGAATCTATATCTTTACCTTTAAAAGGCGTTTCATCTTGTTTCTCAATTTCTTCATCCGGAACAGTTCCTGTTATTGTCCTTACAGGAGTCAATTGAGCTGCTATTTGGCGGGTGAAGGCTCTCATGTTAATTCTTCTTTTTGATTCTGACATTTATTTTTAGTGAGTTAAGTTTGGCAGCTGATCTCTGCTACCAATTTGTTGTGTTAAGAAGGATCAAGCCAAACAACTTCATATAATTAGAATCAGAATATATGTTTTATTTATTTTCCAAGTTAATAAGTCTATCCTTTTGATCTCATTTCTATGTACATTGTATCATTGGAACACAGACGAGAGTGGAGTGCAAAGTAGTGGTTAGTACCTTTTATATCAGGTGGGAGGAGTGAGGTGGAATATTGCATCATGGGACATGTAGTTTAAATGGAATATGTCATATTGATAATGTTTATTCTATATTAAAACATTCTGGTATTTCATCTTAACAGTATTGACAATGTTCTGGATGACCAGTCATCCATTGCACACCTACCCACAAGACAAGCTGAACTGAAGGCAGGTCAGAAAATTAGAAAAAAGAGAAAGTACTGCATCCCCTCCCTTTCCATGTGTATGCTGCTGCTGCTGCTGTTAATGCTTATATCTGATCACAACACCCCCTGTACAAATAAAAATATATTAAAAACAACAACACGAAGTCTAGTCTGCTCTCAACATCCTCCATGAAAAGTCTGTTTCTATCCTAAAGCAAGATGAGGTTCAGGAACCAATCACTGCTAGTACTAATGTAGAGTATGTAATGTAATATAACTACTGTATATGAGAGAAGGTAATCTGAGACTTGTTCTCACTAGGAGAAGAAGAAAGCCTGAATGGTTCTAGTGGCAAGCTACTGCCAACCACTCTGACCTTATTAAAACAGTTCCCATATTTGTCGATAAAATTGCTCATATCCATTCTGAATTAGATTTCATTTTTATTGTGGAATCTGTAAGTGTGCTTTAGGTTGATCTTGTTTCTGAGGATATATTTGGAGTGATTTAACCTAAGGATGTGAGCAATAGTGGGTTTCAAATAATTTCATAACTGGTTTGCCAAAACTGTGTGCGAGCGTGCATGCATGCACAGCTTCTATGCATGTGCACACGCATGGCTTCCGCCACATGGTGAGACTTGACCAAGCAGCCTTTTGGGGCCTGCTCCCCTCCATCTCTGCTCTCCGGGGCAGCGGCTGCTTCTCTCTGCATTACTGGGAGAGCGTCTTGTGCAATTTAGCAGCTGTGAGCCGCCACTTTCCTCTAAGTCCCATCCGGAAAGTGCTGCAGCTGAGAGAAACAGCATTCAACATGGCTGCTTCTTCTCTGTGCACAGCGCTTTCTGAATGGGACTTAGAGGAAAGCAGTGGTTCACAGCTGCTAAATTGCACAAGATGCTCTCCCAGCAAGAGCAGCAGTGGAGAGAAGCAGCTACTGACCCGGAGAGCACATGGAGCGTCTCCATGATCGACCAAGGCTCTGCAAGGGATGGAAGAAGTGGCTGCAAGATCTCCGCTGCAGCACTTTCCGGATAGGACTTCTTTCTGGTCCATTCCCAAACTGCTTTAGCCCTCCTGTACCCACACTGCCCCTCTGTGGCCCTTCAGCCTAGCACGGCAACCCACAGGCGGAATAAATTGGTTTGGCCCGGGGGAGCATAGTTTGAGGCTAGAAAGGGGAGGTAGCATGTGGGCAGAGGCCCAAGAGAAGGCGAGAGTGGGGGAATGGCATGTTCCCTGACCTGACTAAGATGGGCGGAGGCTCAGGGGCAAGGTCGGAGCTGGGGAATGGTGTGTTCCTCCACCTGGCCCAGGTGAATGGTGAGTGGGCAGAGGCAAGGCTAGAGCCAGGGAATGGTGCGTTCCCTGACCTGACCAAGGTGGGCGGAGGCTCCGGGGCAAGGCCAGAGTGGGGGAATGGCAGGCAGAGGCACTGGGGCAAGGCCAGAGCCGGGAAATGGCGTGTCCCTGGGCCCCGACCTGAGGTGAAGGCTGAGCGGGTGGCATGCTTACCTTTGGTGAGCAGAGCGGGTGAGGCATGGAGATTAGCTGGGCCGCATGGCGAAGGCAAGATATATAGGGCGGGGTGAGCGGGGTGAGGTTGGCAGGGCCAGCCGGTGGTGCAATTTGCTGGTTCTCTGAACAGCGCAGAATCATTACTACCGGTTCAATAGAACCAGTCTGAACGAGCTGAATACCACCTCTGGGTGTGAGCATGATATATGGGAGTTCAGCACTTCCAATTTTTATCCTTGTCTATTGAGATGAATTAAAATGGATTTCTGGATTATCCTGCTTTTGCCTTAAAACTCCTTTAGTAATATCCTATGTAGCACATTTCAGCTAACTATTTTGCAGGTGGCTTAGTAAACAGTGTCTTCCTAAACGTGCCATTGCATTGCATTTATACTTGATGATTAATGCTGTTCCTTATTTTTTAACTGATAGGTTGACTTTTATTTTGGAAATGTAGTTTTGTGACCTTTATATTCCTAGCTACTTCTAATATATTTTAACATTAGCTCATGTGACATGAACTGAGATTCATTGGAATAGAACAGAGAACAGGTGTTACTGATTGATTGTGGGGGGAAATGTCAAATTTCTGCATGTCAAATAAGCCGCTTCCAAATCGGGCTTTGGAATATTCTGGTTCATTTGTAGAATTTAAGGTGCGACAGGATCCAGACATCATAGTTTCCTATGTTTTCTTAACATTTCCTTTATCTTTTTCTCTACCAGAAAGGATGGAATTGCTGTATAATGGTCTAAAACAGACATTAGACATCCTTAAATAGAATATACAGCAGCATTTTTTAATTGCTATAGAGAACAGTTTTTAATTATCTCAAGTGTTTGTACTACTTGTACTGACTAGCTACATCCCTTGTGATCTCTATAGAAAGTTGTCTCTTAATTTTTGTACTGGCAAAATAATTTCATTTTACTGTTGCTTGTATCTTTTATAGAACTGAAATTAAGCTGCTGTTAATGCTTAAATCTGATCACAACACCCGCTGTACAAATAAAAATACATTAAAAAACAACAACACAAAGTCTAGTCTGCTCTGAACATCCTCCATGAAAAGTCTGTTTCTATCCTAAAGCAAGATAGAAGAGCCTTGGTGGTGCAGGCTGTTAAATGCCTAGCACTTAAGTTCCAGCTGCCTGCAATTACTGCAGGCTCGAATCCCACCAGCCTCAAGGTTGACTCAGCCTTCCATCCTCTCAGGGTAGGTAAATTGAGGACCCAAGATTGTTGGGGGCAATAAGCTGACTTTGTAAAAATGCCGCTTAGTAATAAGCAGGCATATACAGTGGAATGAAGGCTATTGCTGAGCGCATTGGGTTGTATCCCAAAAATTGTAAGCCACCCTGAGTCTTCGGAGAAGGGCAGCATATAAATGTAATTTAAAAAAAAGATGAGGTTCAGGAACCAATCACTGCTAGTACTAATGTAGAGTATGTAATGTAATGTAACTACTGTATATGAGAGAAGGTAATCTGAGACTTGTTCTCACTAGGAGAAGAAGAAAGCCTGAATGGTTCTAGTGGCAAGCTACTGCCAACCACTCTGACCTAATTAAAACAGTTCCCCTGTAAATTTATATTTGTGGATAAAATTGCTCATTTCAAAGTGTTTTTTGCAATTGCATTGTATAATTTTAGAGAAGACTCCAGATTTGGTAGTCTGATAATACTCAGAAATGAAGCATATAACAAAAAGTAATAAAACCCCAAAGTAATTTCTGTGAGGTTCATTTTTCTTGCTTCTTTTAGCTATCAGCATAGATATTTTAGAATACAGAACATGGATTGGGATTAGAATATGCAATTGTGAAAGGGCTTTTGCATGCATGTTGCTTCAACAGAGATTTATTTCATTTTCTAGGCCGGATATATGAGCATGCTGTAAATTTGCTATTAATGCTCTGAGATTAAATATGAGAATATAAGATTGAGGAAAGAGTTGTAAATATCAGTTCTGCTAAACTCAAATAGTATTGAGTTAAGCCCAGCCTAGATATGCTTTGTAATTTACAATTGGTCCTTAATTAATGTCTTATTTGTTCAGTAACCCTTCAAACTTACAAGGGTGCTGAATGAGTAGTACTTAGAACCAGTCCTCAAAGTTCTAGCTGTGATCTGTGTGCTTGTCTGTTGGTCCAGATTTCCAACTATTGCAGCATTCTGCCTTTATGTGATTATGTTTTACAACTTTTCCTACTTTTCGTTCCCACAAGAAAATAGGGAAGCCAGCAGGTAATCAGAAGAAGCAGTCACATAAAGCCCTTTTTAACAACTGTGGTTATTAGCTTAACGATGGTAAAGGGAACTGCTGGAATTATCATTGCTAAGTGATGCATTTATGTGGCATTGTGCTTTATGACTGCATCACTGCACAATTCTGGTTCCAATTACTGTCATTAAGTGAGGACTGCCAGCACTTCTTAATGTCACTGCTTTCATCAGCCTGTGTTCAGGGAACAGTCTTGACTATGGAGACAAAGGGAGAATATGAATATCAATAGAGAGCACACCTGTATGTTATCTTTCAAGTCTTTAATCTTTTTGAGATGAAAGGTCATTGAGCTTTTCAGTATCAAAAATGAATGTTGTACTACTCTACTTCACAGAAGGAATACATTTTAGAGTGATTTTGAAACAAGTGCAAGAATATTTTATGTACAACACTTTTCTAGAAGATATTTGCCATCCTGAATATTATTTTGGGACAAGTCTAGACATTGAAGGAATTTAATTAACAAAAAAACCCTATCTTTTTGTTTAGCCAGGCCCCAAAATAAAAATGTATTTTTTAATTTGTTCTTGTGTTATTAGTCATAAATTATGTGCACTTTTTCTATTCATTAAACTATTATTAATATACTAGTACTAATAAAAACAGAACAGCAAATGCTGAGAATTTGGCCATTGAAATATTACTGTTTCCTGATAAATATTCTTTTTATTATCTGATTAGACTAAAGGGTTTCATGGAAGCATTTTTTACATTGTGAATGCTTCGCAGATTGGCACATGAAACCTCAAGGCAGAAAATACAATTTATAATTTTTAAAATGCTTCCCTACTTGCCAAATGTTTATTTAACTCAGTGTTGCAGTCTGTTGCTACTTTTTCAGTGCTGTAAACTAAAATATATATCTAAAATGAACTTGTACATATAATGTACAGAATGATTTATTCCAATTTTAGCAAACCAGTGCTTTAAAAAAGAAAATGAGGTATCCATGACTAATATATCCCTAAAGTATTTGATTATTTAAGCTTCTTAAAATGTGTTTCTGAAGCTCTGAGATTCATGTGAATATTTTTAGTCTTAGTAAATTAATTGACTGCATTCACCTTCCCCTCCCCCCCATTTTGCAAGCAGCATAAAGTAGGGATTTTAAAATATTTTTGGGTTGAAGAGCCTGTTTGTATTTAAACAGATTTAAGAGGCTGTATTTGAAAACTGGCTGTATTTGAGTTAACTTTTCCTTCCTTAACCTGTCATGGAATCTCATCAAGTGATCTCTCCAGTTTACAGGGACTACACTTTAGAAACCCTGTTGATGATGACCTTCTACAAAGTTAAATTTCTTCCTTCTTTCCCCAGCCACTGGCCTTTGGGTCATATAAATAGTTGAGAATGGGGAGGGAGTCATGCCAAGACTGCAGGTAATCCCCGAGTTATGACAGTTGACTTAGTGACTGTTCGAAGTTGCGCTATAACCCCACCCAAGTACTTATAACACAGTCCCAATGTTATGAATGTTGCAGCATCACGGCAGTCATTCACCCTTACAAATGAGGCACTGCAACATTTGCTCTGCCTAATCCCCACAGAGGGGGAAGCAATTGTGGGGACCATGAGGTATCTCAGTGGGCTGGGGGACGCCTCAGGTGGTCTTAAGCAGATGGCCTGTTCCATCACTAGCCCCCCCCCATGACCTTCCCCACCCTGAGATATCTCATGTACATTTAACAACCTGTGCATTCAATTAGCGAATGTGTGAGCGAAAGGAGGGAGTGATCGTAGTCAAGTTATGCGATTCACTCCTACGAATCCTCGTGTTACGAATGCAGTATGCAGGCTCCATTACATTTGTAACTCGAGGACTATCTGTATATTATTTGGTAGCTTAATGCCAGGCACTTTCGGTCTTTCTCTGAGGAGTTTTGACAGTAGGGAATGGTTGAAAATAGAAGTCTGGAATGCAGTTCAATGCTAGGATAGGAATAGACTTGGGTATGCAAGAGCAGTCTGTAAGCAGGGATCAAGGTTTATCACTTTAGCTGTAATCCTCTGCATGGAAATGCTCTTTAATTAACATATAAGGTTGCATTGCAAGAGTGCTACATCATTTCAGCTCATACCTCTGAATAACATTTTTGCTTTTAAAGCTTAGGGCCAGTCTGTTTTCTTCTTCTTCGATAATGAAAACTCTGTTTACCTACATGCACTGAGAGAAACCTTTGTATCACACAACTCTTAAATGCCATTTTTATGAGAACAGGGCAAAAGGTCTAGAGTTTAGAAGCAGGATACATGCCTGAAAGCTATTCTTTTTTTCCACTTTAGAAAACACTCTGAAAACTACTGAACCAAATTCTTAGATAAGGAGGAACATTTGCCTCTGCTTTCAGAAAATATCTTTTTCTGTTGTACATATATAATCTTTTGCTGCTGATAAATACATCATAACCATCCTGTATTACTTGCTGATTGGGAGTGGCAGAGAAAAGATTATTTTTTGAAGTATATTTCAAACTCAGCATAAACACAAGAAGCTTTAATTAGTGGCACCTGCTGTTTTATTGAATTTTCATGGAAAATATTGGATGCATTGTAATTGCACAATATGCATTTTTTAAAACTCTCATCTCTTTGGAGTTACTTACAAGAGATTCTGTAAGCATCTTTTAAATGCATGAAAATAGGCCTGAAGAAAATAGAAAAACAGCACTTTTGCAACAAAATAGGGAAAAAAGTAATATAATAATGACATAGGAAATTGCTTTGTGCTGTGTAAGGCTATTGATCTATTGGCTCATCTCCTTGTGCAAGTTCCCATCAGGAGTGGTTTTGGAGTGTTCCAGTGCGGATTTCCCCCCACTTGGTTCTCCCTCAGTGAAATGCCAGGCCACTTGGTATACTGTATATAGTAATATAGTTGTATCCCTCTAACTATAGAACAGCATTCCAAGAGAAAAATGACTTTAGTTTCATATTCAGTAGGAGTTATCTATTAATATAAATATGTAAGGAAAGGATTCAAAGAATGACTTTATTGAATTATTTCGGACCTCTTTTCCAGCACCAGCCATAGAAAGTCTATATTTTTCTCCATTTCCCTTATCAGCAGCATTCTGAGCCACTGCTCAACAATCTCTCCAATGCAGCTGCAGATTTGTATTAATCTTTTTAAAGTTGCAGGTTTTATTGTTGCAATGGGTTGTTTGTGATAATTTTAGATATTTAATAGAGTTTTTGCAATAAAATGGCCTCATTAAGAATAGATAGACATCAGGTGAAAAATCTGAATTCAAGTAAAAATAGTTAATGCTTGTTAAACATTTCATCAATAAAGTAGAAAGGGTAGCCATAAACCTTAAATTTGGGATAGGTTTGCACTCTGAATTATGATGTGGCTTGTAATCACCATGATTACCATTAGTCCATAGTAACTGGTTCATACAAATAGTCCTCAGCCTAACACATATTAAGTCTGGAATTATGACCATAAATCATTGTAAGTAAGTCATCACATGACTATGCCTGATTATATGACTTTTTTGTGATGGTCATTAAGCTAATACAACAGTCATTAAGCTAATATAGTGATGGTTAAATAAACCTGTTTTCTTCAGTGGGTAGGTATTTTTTTTTGCCAGAAACTAGAAGTGATTGGAAGAAACCAGCAAAACCTGCCAAAAATTATGGTTGTGTGATGACAAGACACTACAAATGACCATAAATGCAACTGGTTGCCAAGCATCCAAAATCAATCACCTGACCATTGAGGGGGGCTGCTGATGTTGGAACTCTGAAGCCAAGTTGTAAATACCCTTTGGGTACCTTTTGTGGTGGTGGGAGAGCAAATGATCCCTATGGGACTGATCATTAAGCAATGACTACCTATACATAGCATTGTTATAAATCATGATGTTCAACAAAAGACAGAAACAGCAAAATCTGCAATTTCCAGAACTTCCTGAGACTACCCCATGTGAATTTTTTCCTTTGATATTTATTTACCTGTCCAAACTTCTATCCCACTGCAGTGCTTGTATCCAAGAGGCATTATGTTGGAAATGTGCATGTAAAGGTCTACAGAGCAAATTGCATCCGTTTCTCTTTTTTGAATCCATTATGATCCTATATCTAGATGATGTTGGCAGACATCTTTTATGACTAGTTTCTTCTTTTTCAAAAAGGCATCACTCACCTGAAAAACTTCTGTGTCTTTTTGAGAGACACAAAAGAGACACTGGCTTCATACTGAGCTTAATAAAAACAAGAAAAAAACTTTGTATCTTAGACTTAGGGTGATATGTGACTTGGCCATTTGTATTTGTTCTAAAGCGTTCAAAGGATAAATACAGGTCCCATTCTTGAGTCATTAAAGCAGCCACATCCTTTGCTATACTCATGCTGCTTTGAAGTTTGTCAATATTTGTCTGCATGTTTGCTGCCAATCCCACCAGAAGCATATCAGTGCAGGTATATCTATGCACATATGTACATATACAGTGCACTGACAATCAAGAACAGACTTTACAGTAGCCTCATGAGTTTTCCAAAGGATGGGGCTGTTAACACATCTCAGAGGGATATTTCAGTTGTGCTAACATGATTTGCAAAGTGCCCCTTTAAAATGCTTTGCACAGAGTTGCTGTAGTTAAAATCTAACATATTTTTGAATGATTAAAATAATATACAAGCTGGCTCAAATTGTTTCAGGCTATGGTTTTTAATTTAGAGATTGAGATTTGTGCTAAAAATGGCTTTTCTAACTGTCAATCTATTTTTTGCTCTTTCTCAGATTAAAATAGCCAATAAAAGGTGACATAAAAGCTATTATAAGTTTGTTTTTGTAAACTGACTTCCTCACAAATAAGATGCAGAATAAATTATTACATTCATACTGTTCTTCCACAATCTTGAATTCATTGAGACATAATATTAAACCACAATTGGACATAAGTATAAATTGTGGTTTGGCTCTGAGGCATATTTCAAAAGCTTTTGCTTGCAGTTCAGAAATCTTAACCCTAACCATGGGTTATGAATCTGAATCTTGACAAAACTGTGCTTAATCTTAATTATGTTTTGACATTCTGTTTCTAGTTTAAATTAACCAGAGTTTAAACTAGGATAAATGAAGTAAATATTGTGACCATACATTTATCATTTGATTCTATGTTTATTCTACTAAATGGAAAACTCTTAATTAATGAGTCACGCTGGCAGTTTTTTGGATTAATTAATATGTATACTGATTGGTTTTCATCCTTCCCTTTCCCCTTTCCCTTCCCCTTTGCTCCCTTCATCAAGATTGTAATTTTTTAACTTAAAATGAATATTATTAGAGTTTTTAGCTTTTTAAATGGATCTCATTTATTGTTTCTAAAATTTACTCATGGTTTTTTTCATATTTAAAAATAATTCCTTATTGAATTATGTAATCTGTTCTTCCTTCTAAATTTTTGCTTTTGAAGAGGTCCCATTACATATTTGTTTCCTTCCTGAATGTTTAATATAGGAATGTATGTATATATTTAATATATTTCTCTTAGGATAAAGATTAATATTTAACTATGTTGTTTTCAACTGCCTTGGTCCTAAAGAATTCATACTTGAACAATTTTTTTTAACCAAGAAAATCCATTTTGTAACAATTCAGTTCCACATTTAAGGAATAGGAAAGGCTTGAATTCAGTAAGCTGAAGTACTGCGGGATCTGAAATAGGGTTTTTATACTTTGAATTTTGCCTTTTTTAAGTGGCATAAAATCAATCATTCCAGATTTTGTTTAAGGAAAACCATATCTACATTTGACCTCATGAATTATATGAACATGCTTTTTGAGTAAAGCAATACAAGTTTATGTATGTTCTTAGATAACCAGATGTCCTAGCTAGCTTTAGAATATTTCAGGTTTTTTTTAACCCACATTAAAAAAGCCATATAACAGCTTTTGACATTTCTTAAAGGTGACATCTCTTAGGGGAATAGGCAACATCTGAAACAGGAACAAATTGTGGGAGAAGTGACATTTTGATAGCTGCCACTCTTCCAAATGAAGTAATCCAAAGGTTTTGTAAAGAGGTTAATTTAGTTTGAACTTATTGAATTAATTGTATTGTGCACTGTGCAGATAGAAAAATGGTAGAAGATACTAGTAGCAAATGAAGTGTTAGAATTTCTCAGTTAATTAAAATCCATTGGGTACCTCCATATCAACTCATGTTTACAATAGTACAAGTCTTGGTGGGGGAGGGGGAATTTGTGTTAACTTGGACACTTACCGTGTTTCCCCGAAAATAAGACCTACCCCGAAAGTAAGACCTAGCACTATTTTCTAAACCTGCCCTAATATAAGACCTACCCCGAAAATAAGACCTAGTGTAAATCTCCAGTTCCAGGAAGACTTTTCAGGGAGCAACTGTGCGCCCGCGAAACAACCCCCCTACACACTCACACCCACTATTTGGCACCATAAATATATAAGACCTACCCCGAAAATAAGACCTAGTGTGTTTTTGGGAGCCAAAAAAAATATAAGACAGTGTCTTATTTTCGGGGAAACACGGTAGGAAATTTATATAATGGGGGGGCAACATTTCCATAAGTGGGTTATTTTCCTCAAATGCAATGATACTTTGCCTCCTCTGTGCCATACATAACTTAACTAAATACCTAAACACTAAAGGGCGTATTTGGCATGATGTCATGTCTTCCTCTCAGCTGTCCTTGAAAGCTGATACAGGAAGATTACTTACCAGGAGAGACAATGGATATTCAGAAACAATAGAGCATGTGCTTCTAGACAATCATACTGGCATCATCTCACCATTATTGAATAAATACCCAGGGCACACAGGAGAATTCTACACTACTCTGTTACTTTCAGATACCAAGCCTGCTACAGCCAACAATAGATAACGATGCCAGGTTCTGTGCAAGAGCACTAAAAATTCATTAGATGAGGACCCGTGCTATAACCTAGATATATTGAACACATAGTTCACCTAATTAGAATGTTTTGTAACTTGATATAGTCTTTCTTGTACTAAACTTTTATACCAAGCACATCTAATGTTCCTATCCCTTCTCTTAGATTCTTCTAGATTCTTGCTTTTTATATATACTTCTAGTTTTTTATATATCTTTTATCTATGTTTTGAAAACAATATAACCAAACGATAATAGAACCTAGACAAATGAAAATTCCATTTCTACAGCAAGCAGATTACTATTAACAAGACTTGCCTGGATATTTTTAGACTGTTCATTGTTAAAGGACTAATCTTCTTTGGAAGAATTAAACCATTCAGTAAATAGAAACAAGATCAATGATGTTATGCAAAGAGCTTAAAAATACTGCTAAAAAAAGAATTATAATTAAAAACGAAATATAACCTGAATGCTTTCTGTCATCTCTCTTATTTTTGAATAGTATTCAACTTGCATCATTTTGTTGATGAATGCACAAGAATGGAACTGTCATAAACACAATGCTTCTTGCAAGACTCCCATGAAGGTCGAAGAGATATTCCTGCTTGATAGTACTCTATAAATGTCTTTATCCAGAAAGCTTGGAAATGGAGACATTGTATGTGTCCCTATGATACTATCAGAGGTTCTAAAGCAGGGGTATCAAGCTCAAGGCCCAGGGACTGAATCTCGCCCGTAGGGTGCTTAAATCTGGCCCATGTGGCTGCCCTGGAAACAGCGAAGGACTGGCCTTTAGTGTCTCTGCCAGCAAAAATGGAGTTCGTGTGGGCCATGTGTGGCCCTCCCAAGCTCCGTTTTCACTGGCAGAGGGTAGCTGGAGGCCATCTCAGCCAAAAATGGAGCTCAGGAGCCTGTTTTCACTGGCAGAGGCCTGCAGGAGGCCATCACAGCTGAAAATAGAGCTTGGGAGCCCGTTTTTTTTTATAAAAAAGTTTTTTATTTTTGATACAAACATACAAACAAGACATACAAAACATAAAAAACCATCTTCCATATATACCTACAGTGTGTCAGTTGGTTACAAATCCTTTGTGTCATCCTTTCATAATTATCACTCACAATTTATCAAAAAGAAAGTTTCTCATATTATCAATAAGACATTATGTATTTATCAGTTATTACTTGTATACAATTAAACTATTTATTTCATATATACGAGATATATATATCTAAAATTTATGTTATACTTTCATCCAATGGTTATATATGTCAACATTATATTTTATATCAACCTATTATATTTCTATTACAAAATTATATAATCTATTGCATTACCAAGTCTTTTTATCCAACCATTGATAAAACAAATCCCATATCTTATAAAATTGTTTATCTTCTTGTTCTCTAATTTCAAATGTCAATTTACTCATTTCAGCACAGTCCATAATTTTCCTAATCACTTCCTCCTGCATGGGTATTTTATCATTCTTCCAATTTTTGGCAAATACAATTCTAGCTGCTGTTAAAACATTTACAATCAAATATTTCAACTCTTTATTGTAGATATCTGGTATAATTCCCAATAAAAATATTTCTGGTTTCAAGTCTATGTGTTGTTGTATCATTTTTTCCAACCACGTGTGGGTATCTTTTTGCATCCAAACATGTCCACCACATATGGTAATATGATCCAGGTATCTGATGACATTTCCAACATTTGTCTGATTTATTCTTGAACATTCTTGCAATTCTCGTCGGGGGTAAGTGCCACCTGTAAAACATCTTATACAAATTTTCTTTATAAGCAGTTGACATTGTCATTTTATAATTCTGAGACCATAATTTTTCCTATTTCTCTAGATCAATCCCATATCCAAATTTCCCCCCCAAGCAATCATTGTTTCTTTAACTTGTTCCTCTTCCATTTTAAATTCTAAAAATATCCATAAAGTTTTTTAATCACCTTTTCATCAGTACCCATCAATATTTTATCTAACCCAGTCAGCTTGTTATAAATACCTTCTACTTTAATATCTTTATCAAATTGTACTTGCAAATATGAAAACCAATTCATTTTTATTCCTTGTTCTTCCAACGCTTGCATAGATTTAAGTTCACCCCTTTCATTCAATATCTCACCATATCTAACTGTTTGTTCCTTTTTATATATTACTGGATATGAAAAAGCTTCAATAGTAGATATCCATGTTGGAATTTTCAAGTAGTGTTGTTTTTTAATCTTCTCCCAGTTTGAAAACAAAGCTTCTCGAATATAATGTCTTCTAAAATACCCTTGTGTTTTAGTTCCCTTATACCAAAGGAATGCATGCCATCCCAATAGCAAGTCATGTCCTTCTAGAGTCAATAATCTAGTATTCCTTAGTGTTATCCAATCTTTTACCCACATCAAATTTGCCGCCTGGTAGTATAGTTCCCAATTGGGCAAAGCAAACCCTCCTCTTAGTCTTGCATCCTGCAATAACTTAAGTTTTATTCTTGCTTTTTTGCCTTGCCATATGTATTTCAACATCATTCTTCAGTCTTCAAAAAACTCTTTCCCTAGTCTGATTGGAATTTTCTGGAATAAGTATAGAATTCTAGGCAATACATTCAACTTGATTGTTGATATTCTCCCAATCAATGATAGTTGTAAGTTTTTCCATTTTTCCAAGTCTGTCGCTATCTGATGTTTAAGTTTAATGTAATTATCCTCCTTCAGTGTACTACATCTTGCTGTAATATATATCCCTAAATACTTAACCTTGCTTGTGACCTGTATTTCTAAAGCTTCTTCCAATTCTTTCTTCCGTCTCGCTAACATATTCTTTGTTAATATCTTTGTTTTGTCTTTATTAATTTTCAACCCTGCTACTTCTCCATACTCTTCTATTCTTTCAATTAGCTTAAGCTGATTCCAGTGGGTCCTCTAATATAAATACCAGGTCATCTGCAAAGGCTTGTAACTTATATTCTTCTTTTTTAATTTTCATTCCTTTTATCTTCTCTAATACACCTGTTTAACACTTCTAAGGTTAACACAAACAGCAGGGGTGACAGTGGGCAGCCTTGTCTAGTCCCTTTTCTTATATTTATAGGCTCTGTCAATTCTCCATTTATCAAAACCCTTGCGGTTTGTTCAGAATATATAGTCTCAATAGCACGTATAAAATTTTTGCCAAAGCCCATTTGTGTCAATTGTAGTAACATAAAGCACCAACTCACATTATCAAAGGCTTTTTAAGCATCCAGAAACATCAAGGCCATTTGCTTTTCAGGATGTGCCTCATAGTACTCCAGAGTGTCCAAAATTATTCTCATATTATGTTTAATTTGTCTTTTTGGCAGAAACCCATTTTGATCAACATGTATAAAGTTGTTTAAGTATCTTTTCAATCTTTCTGCCAAAATTGAAGCAACAATTTTATAGTCTGAATTTAATAGGGAAATAGGCCTATAATTTTTAACTTGTTGTAAGTCTGTGTCTTCCTTCGATATAAGTGTGATATAAGCTTCTGACCAAGTCTTTGGTATTCTCTTCTCTTGCATGACTTCATTCATAACTTCTAATAATTGGAGGTTTAACACCTCCTGAAAAGTCTTATAAAATTCCACTGGTAAACCATCTGGGCCTGGTGCTTTCCCTGTATTTTGTTTCTTTAAGGCTTCTGTTAACTCCATCATTGTTATATTCTCTTCTAACATTATTTCAATATCTTTGGGTATCTGTGGTAACTTTGCCTTTTGTATATATTGTTTAATTTTTCTTCTTGAATACTCTCTTGATAGTACAATTTTCCATAATAGTCTTGTATAATTCTTTTTCCCTTCATTTCCGTAACAAGGATGTCCTTCTTCATCTATTAAATGGCTAATTTTCCTTGATTCTCTTTCCTTTCTTAATTTATAGGCTAACCATCTTCCTGGTTTGTTTAGTCCTCAAAATAATTCTGTTTAGCATTTTTAATCTTTTGGGCTAGCTCTTCTTTTTCCATTAATTCCATTTTATGTTTGGTTCTATCCATTTTGATTTTAACATCTTTTTGTGGAAATTTCTGTAGTTCTTTTTCCAGTTTTTATATTCTTCTTCTAATGTTTTAAAAGTCTTTTTTTGTTTAATATTTCTTTTCCTTGTATAATCAATTATCAAGCCTCTTGTATAGGCCTTCATCGTGTCCCAGAGATTCTGTAATGATGTATCCCCTTTCTTATTTTCTTTGAAAAAGAATACCAGTTCTCTCTCCATTTTCTGTTTAAAATCTTCTTCCTTTAATATCTTACTGTTTAACGTCCATCTAGATCTCATCTTTTGTCCTTTCCAAATAATAATCATTGGATTATGATCGGCCCAAGTACTTGCTTCTATTTCAATTTTTTGTATATTAAAAAATAGATCAGCTGATGTCCATATCATATCTATTCTTGACCATGATTCATGCCTATTTGAGTAGAATGTATATTGTTTATTTCCTGTATTTCTCTCTCTCCATGCATCTTTTAAATTTATTTCTTCTATCATTTGAAAAAAGGATTTTGGTAGTTTCTTTCTAGCTTTCTTTGTGGCTTTTTGTGATTTATAATCCAGCTGCTCATTAATTATCCCATTAAAATCTCCCATCATGCATAAATTAACATAGTCCAGTTCAATTATTTTTTTATGGAGTTTGTTATAAAATTCCTCTTGGTGGTCATTTGGAGCACATATTGCTATTAAAAGTGTTTTAGTAGTGTTGTCCATTATTTCTACCATTAAGATTCTTCCATCATCATCTGTATAAATTAATTCAGCTGAAATTGTTTCTTTAATATATAGAACCACGCCTCTTTTTTTACATTGTGCCAATGAAGTAAACAATTTTCCTAACTTTTTTTGTTTCAGTACATGTTCATGTTATTTTTTAATATGTACTTCTTGTAAGCAAATTATATCAAATTTTAATTTCTCCAATTTGTGAAATACTTTCCTTCTTTTAATGGTTGAGTTGAGTCCATTTATATTCATCGTAATCAATTTTCTTTCCTCCTTTTTAGATTTGTAAGAGAGATTTATTGCTCTGGTAGATCTTATTTCTCTTTGTTCTCTGGACACCCCGCCTACTGCGCCTTCTTCTTTTTCTTTTTCTTTTTTGATTACTGCTATCAACTCCTTTTGAGGTTCGATCAGGGGCTTTTCTTTTCTTGTATCTTCTTCCTTTCCTCTAATATATTCATAGT
Source organism: Naja naja (assembly GCA_009733165.1). Taxonomy (NCBI): domain Eukaryota; kingdom Metazoa; phylum Chordata; class Lepidosauria; order Squamata; family Elapidae; genus Naja; species Naja naja. Next base: position 112,739,315 of record CM019150.1, on the reverse strand, counting down.
AAAATAATTCTGCCTTTTCAACTGTGTCAATTCTGTGTCTTTGTTCCCGCCATGTAAACAGAAGGCCTTCTGGTATCAGCCATCTATAATTTATTCCTTTTCTAAGCAGTTCTTTGGTTAGAAAGAGGTACTCTCTCCTCGTCTCCCTTACTCTTCTTGGTACCTGTTTCAGCACTACAATTTCTTTGTCTTTATACTTTGATGTCTTTTCTCTTGTCATTTGCAAAATTTGTGTTTTAATAATTTTCTTAGCAAATCTAATATGGACTTCTCTTGGTAGCTTATTCCTCATTGCATATCTTGTATGTACACAAAACACTTCATCCATTCCATCCATCATTTTCTCTTTCGTTATTTCTAGTGCTTCCGCCAATATTTCTATCATTTTTCCAGCGAAGTTTTCACCCTTTTCTTCCTCCACATTTTGAAATCTCAAGTACAATTCTGACCTGTCCATCTCTCCTCTCAATGATTCAATCATGTCTTTCTCAACTTCACTCAATCTGATATTGATATTTCCAATTTCCTTATCTCTTTGTTCGTCCTGCTCTTCAATTTTCTTAATCTTTTCATCATATTTGGTCATCATCTCTTGAATATTTTCCACTTTCTCATCTGTCTTTCCAATTTTCTGTTGAATATTTTCAACTTTTTCATCAGTCTTATCTATTTTCTGCTGAATCTTCTCCACCTTTTGATTTGTCTGTTCAATTTTTTGGGAGATATTCGCATTACTCTTTTCAACATTTTCTACTTTTGTCTGTAGAATTTGAATTCCTTGCAAAATCTTCTGTAATGTATCCTCCTTCTCTTCTTCTTTTTCCTGTTGCAACATCGCCTGTATTGATCGCTGACCTCCAGATGATGAAGAAGCAGGAGTTGTTGATTGAGAGCCTGGAGCTATTACTTTTCTACTCATTTTATAGTTATTTCCTAGTAGGGCCCCAAAAAAGCAGAGGGCCCTCCAAAAATAATAAAAATAAGTAGACAAAAAGGGGAAAAAAGTAAAAATTTAAAAATAATAAAAAATTAAAGAAACAAAAAAATTCTTCAGGCTCTTGTACACCTTAATCCAATTAGTTCCACTTGTATACAAAAATAGAAAAAAAGTAGAGAAGAAAAAAGGAAGGTCTCAAAAAACAACAACAGGCGGTTCCCAGTTCAAAAAAGAAAAAAGGAAAAAAGGGGAAGAGACTTCAGGTTTTTATATACCCTAATCCAATGGCGAGTCAACAAGATGAAAAAAAGCAAAAAGAGGAGCAAATCATAAGCAAAAAAAGGGAAAAAGAAAAATTCCTGGCTAAAAATTAAAGAAAGAATAAATCCAAACAATAAAAATTCAATCAATGGGGGGTGTGTGTGTGTGGAAAAGATAGAGCAGCCACAAGTCCAGCCAAAGGGAAAAAAAATTACTGCCACCAGATGTCCAAGGCTTTTTTAGTATATCAAGTCAAATTTCCAGTAGAATATATTTTCAAGGTCACTTTAATCTTCTTTCTTTCAGTTCCAACTCTGAGTTCACAGATGGGCACCTGTGTATGCAATCCGTCGTGCTCACCCCACTATCTCTTTCAAGAAGGAACTCTGCGTCCTTGAATGTAACTCACATAGATAAACAAGTAGAGAAGAAAGGGATACAATATATCCAAGCCTCTAAATGGCAGCGCTTTCACTTTCACTCCTCCCCTTCAAGAGCAAGAAAAAAAGGAAAAAAAAGAGAAAAGGCACATTGATATTGCTCTCTTTTCTAGAAAGTTTTTAAAATCATAAACAACATTTAATCTGAAAAAATATTGATGGAAAAAAGGAAAAAGACCATCAGAACAAAAGATTATTTTACATTGAGGAAAAGCCAGTCCCTTTTAAAATCAGATAGTTCCAGAAGAGATAAAAAGGAAGAAAAAAGCCGTCAATCTTAAGAAGAGCTTAATCTCGTCGCTTATAAACTGTTCTCTTTACTTTTTAAGTCCACTTTCCAATTATTAGGGTGTTCTCTTCAGAAATAAGTAAATAAGAAAGAACCTCTCACCAAACCGACACACGTTCTTCCGATCTTGCCTTTCTTTCGGAGCTGTCCCAGCTTCAGCAGCTTGATGGCTGCCTCTTTTCCGCCGGCAAAAAGAGCTTCTCCTGGATCAACCAAGGACTTTGCAGTGTCCCTGGGATCGACAGGACGTGCTCTTTCCCTTCACCATCTCTTCAGGACGGTTTAGGTCCAAATGGACCGTCCAGCCGAAAAGATATCTACGGCGATCCAGGAGCTCCCCGATCGCACGTAGTATCACTGGAATGCAAGCCCTGCCCTCCGGGAGCCCGTTTTTACTGGCAGAGCACTCGGGCCACCACAGGTGCCCCCGACACCTGTGGCCACACCCACCCTGGCCACACCCACTGCAGCCCCAGGTCAAACATAGCCCTGATGCATCCCTCAATGAAATCAAGTTTGACATCCCTGTACTAAAGAAACAGAGTATGATTCAAAAGTGGCATCATAATATTGCAAAGGGAGCAGGATATGATAGAACTGCATGTTTGAAGCAATGACAAGGAATCTGGAATGGACTTTCCAAATTATGAATGCATTTGCTTTTGAGCCCTTCTTAATAGAGGTTATTTGTATTACTTTAGTAGTTGCCAGAATACTTTGGAATTACGAACAAAATTAGATGTGTGACACTTTGCTCTTACAATTAGGAGATGAAAAGGATCATGTGGGATCTGCATTTAATCAGAAGCACTTTAAGTAAAACTGAAATGACATGCTCTATACTATATTATGTTGGAGACTGAAGTCTAGCTACATGACCATTTAGTTACCAAGTGAGAGAGGAAGTAGATTTATTTATGAAAAATTCCGTTAGCGTGTCAGGAAGAATTGTATCCCCTGTTGGCTATTTAAAGGTGTCCATTGTTTGAAACAAAATTAATTGAGAGGTGGGGGTAGAATGCCTGACAGACGACAATGTCATCTGGCTGTAAATAGAAAACCACAGAATTTACGCTGGAACTAAATTATACTTGTGTTGCCAAGATCTGTAATACCGTGTTTCCCCGAAAATAAGACACTGTCTTATATTTTTTTGGCTCCCAAAAACACACTAGGTCTTATTTTCGGGGTAGGTCTTATATATTTATGGTGCCAAATAGTGGGTGTGAGTGTGTAGGGGGGGTGTTTCGCGGGTGCACGGTTGCTCCCTGAAAAGTCTTCCTGGAACTGGAGATTTACACTAGGTCTTATTTTCGGGGTAGGTCTTATATTAGGGCAGGTTTAGAAAATAGTGCTAGGTCTTACTTTCGGGGTAGGTCTTATTTTCGGGGAAACACGGTAGATATCAACTGAGTGTCTAAAGTGTGACCCCACAGGCTAGAAAAAAAGCAAACTTACTTTACAAGCACACACACACAGCTCATTCTCATGAGCTATACCTACTTTTCTCCAGAAATTACAAAACAGAAGGAGTTACTTTCCTGTTCTTAACTGAATTCTAAAAGCCCAAATAGGAACACCAAGGTAATAGGAGATGATCAGAATGGAAACGTTCCATGGATGAAATTTCATGTTTCAATTCCTGCTCTTCTCTCACTCAGTTGCTCATCATGGACCATAATTTATGCTGTAGAGGATAGGGGAACATGCATGGGGATTAAATAACAGGATTTAAATTCAGTTGATTTTCCTTTCTTTCTACTAATAATTTGAGCGAGGGTGATGATGGAGTAGGCTAAATTTGCTGTGGGGATGGCTTAGAAGAGCAGGTGATGGCAGGAAGTTCCATGAGGGGCTTGTTTTCTCTTAAGATTCCAGTGAATTACAAGTAGTCTTAGGCTTACAACAATTTGTTTAGTGACCATTTGAAGTTACAGCAGAGCTTTAAAAAAGTTATCCCTTGGACATATGACCACTGCAGTGTCCCCATGGTCACAGTTCTGGCACTTGGCACTTGGCAAGCAATGTCTTGGGGTCACGTGATGACCATTTCTGACTCTCCTACCCAGCTTCAGACAAGCAAAGTCAATGGGGGAAACCCAGTTTTGCTTAACAAGCACGTGATTTGCTTAATGAATATAGGGACTTGTTGTTTTTTAATTCATATTTATATCCCGCCCTTCTCCGGAGACTCAGGGCGGCTTAAAATTTTTGGGATACAATGCGCTCAGCAATAGCCTTCCTTCCATTGTATATGCCTGCTTATTACTAAGCAGCATTTTTACAAAGTCAGCTTATTGCCCACAACAATCTTGGGTTCTCAGTTTACCTACCCCGAGAGGATGGAAGGCTGAGTCAACCTTGAGGCTGGTGGGATTCGAGCCTGCAATAATCACAGGCAGCTGGAACTAAGTGCTAGGCTATTAACAGCCTGCACCACCAAGGCCCTTATAACTTAACAACCACAGCAAAAAAAAAAAAGCATAACATTGGGTGTGACCCACTTAACAACTGCCTCATTTAACAACAGAAGTTCCAGTTCTGATTATGGTTGCAAGTTGAGGACTATTGGTAACGGAAGGAGTCCATGCTTTTTTGGAAAATTCTTTGGAAAAAATTAAAAATGTCACTGTTCTGAACTGAAATGGACAAAGCTTAATATATATACAGATTTGACCTTTGATGGAGAGAGAAGATTACTGACTTTTTTTACTGTTGAATGTTTGGGTACCCACAATGTTGTGTTGTTGTACAAGTCAGATGGGTAGTATAACCGCTGCTTGAATTAACTATGGGGGTGATGGGAAATACTACGATTTAATCAAACAGCTAGACTTTTTTTTAAATGAACTTTCTCTCAGATTGCACTTAATGATATGCAACTGTATAGAAGCAGCTATTGCCACCTTTTCAGGTGATTCTTTAATGATTTAATGATCACTGCGTTTAGATATGGATTTCTTGATAGTTCCCATTTAGATATTGACCATGACCGATCCTACTTAGCTTTTTGTGATCAGCGAGGCTCAGCTAGATGCTGCCAAATGATATTAATGTAAGATGGTTAGATTAAGGAAAGCTTTGTGTAAAAAAGAAATATGAGTACACTACTATAAAGAAGGATGCTGCTCAAATAACAAAATGATAATGGAAGAAATATGATTTATCTAATTTCAAGAGAAGCTTGAAGAGATGAGGAAGGGTTTAAGGATAGGATAAGATCAGATATGCACTGGCATTCTAACAGATCAGATCTTAATGATGTAAATGATAATTGGATAAGAAAGTTTATTATGCTGCAATTTAGCTTTTGTCTGTTAACGTTTTGGAATTCCAGCCTGTGTTTTTTTTTAAAGTCCATTAATATTATGTAATCTTCATCTGGCCTTTTGCATTAGTGGGGAAGACAGCATAGGTGAGAGGTGTAAAGCAGCTAAGAAGTGCTAGGTCCAGAAGAAGAAGAATTAAGATTAATTAGGACCATTATCAATAAATGATACAAATATTTTCAACATCCAAGGCCAAGAAGAAAAGCATAAAGAAACCTTTCTCATGTAAAGACAGGAGAAAAACATAAGATTTAAAATTTGGGTCTGTGTTGTTGAATTCTGTAGTATTTGATAATCTTCATCACTGGAGCTTTCTGTATCTGAACCATAAAAAACATCTATCCAAATTTAGTTCTTTGCTCTTCCATACCTAATTGCTGAATGTTAATTTCTGGATAAAAATACTTTACCCTAAATTGGGACTTTAATATTGTATATTAGGACACTGTTGCTAATTACAAAAATTTAAATCAGGAGTTTTCTTTGACTCATTTATCTTACATTTTCATTTTTAGACTCTGTCACTTAATTTATTTGTCTCTTGCCCCATATATAATTTCCCCCTGTTTTTGGGGATAGATCTGTTATTTTTTTAAATTGCTGGGTAATATATGTTTTTATTGCTGTTTACCTTCCTTCCTAAACTATAGTATAGGAGTTCTTATAACAAGAAGGTATGTCTATTATGTTGCATGGTGAGGTTGTCAATTAATATATACTTTTGTGACTGATATCACTATTTTTGAGTTGCAATGACAATCCAAATATAATGAAGATTATGGGAGAGTATTGCAATAGAATCTGACAATCAGAATTTTGAAGCCAGAGATAATTGAAGTACCTTTCAAAATACTAATTCTATAGTTAATATATGTTCAAAATTATTACATTTCTTGCTATATATAGATTCTTTCTGTGAACAAATAATTCCATTTTAGTAGTTGCCATATGGCAACTTGAGCAGCTTCAGCATTAAATGCTACTGGTTCTACTGTAGCCTTTAGGTGTTATATAATTGCTTTGTTAATAGAGTAGTTAACTCATATAATTAGAGCAATTGTAGTAGAATTGTATTTTGTTGCCAATCAAGCCTCACCATTTTTTCTAATGGTGTGGTAAGTTTTAAAATGTATTATGATTGTTACATTTGCACATTAAAGGTTATATATAGTACAACATTTGGTTTAAAGCTGATCTTTTTCATATGTTCACTGGATAGCTTTAATAGTATACTGGAAATTATATTTCAGTACATTCAAAATGTGAGGGGAAAATGTAAAATCATCAGATAATATATGTAAATGCTTTCTGAACCCTAACATAAGTGAATATAACAAGTATTTATTATGTAGCACTATAATCAGGGAATTATGGGTGATCACAAGTGGGTTTGTCTCTGAAATGTATGCATTGAACCAGTTTGAAATTATTCCTTGTGTTGGTGTAAATGTCTATTCATTGCAGAATCACAATTCTTACTAGTTGTTGTGGTTTTTAGAAAAACTTTGTTTCCTTCTCTGTTCTGCCCTCAAGTGGCTGTGAATCAGTATGTTACTTCAGACCCTTTAATCTAACTGCTTAGTATATATTTACCTATTCATAGTAATGCCTATAACCAGTCTACATTATTTATCTATGAAGTTTTCTGGTAATTAGCCAAGGCTGGTAAGAACCTCATCCTAGGAGATCCCAGGATGCTTTGCATGGTCTAGGTATCCTGAGATCTTTAGTTTATTAAAGCTTGATCTCCGGGCCTTAGCAATGTCTACATTGGTTAAATTACAACTCCTTTTTTCTACATCGTTGCTTGCCATTTTACATTCATTGACTTATCTGAAAATCCAGCAGTTCCTATGGACTGTAAAAACCTGCATTTTCATCTTCACTGCATGTAGGTCAAAATCCCTTCTCTTTTTCTTCCCTGCAATCCAGTAAAAATGATCCTGGATGTTAAGAAAATCTTGGAGTGGTATGAGTTTAATGTTCTGAAGTTGAAATCCGATTTATCTGATGCCTCATAAAATCAGTGTTTAAGTCAGTAAAACTAAATGGATGGACAACCAACAGAATACTTTTTTTTTTTTTTTAATTACATTTATATGCCGCCCTTCTCTGAAGACTCAGGGCGGCTTACAATTTTTGGAGCACAACCCAATGTGCTCAGCAATAGCCTTCATTCCATTGTATATGCCTGCTTATTACTAAGCGGCATTTTTACAAGGTCAGCTAATTGCCCCCAACAATCTTGGGTCCTCAATTTACCTACCCCGAGAGGATGGAAGGCTGAGTTAACCTTGAGCCTGGTGGGATTCGAGCCTACAGTAATTGTAGACAGCTGGATGTTAAGAGCAGGCATTTAACAGCCTGAGCCACCAAAGCTCTTTGATTCTGTTTCGTACCTTAACTAAAAAACTATGTTATATCCAGATCAATCAATAGAAGCACACCATGTACTAAACCACAGCTGTCAAACTCCCGGCCCACTGGCCTGATACATCATGCACTTGGCCACGGACATGCTTATATCGCGGGAAAAATTCCTAATATAACACATGATGCTATCATGATGACATGAGTTTGACACCCTATGCTAAACTGTCATGATGCTGTTTTATTTTAAGTTTATGTTGGGTCATTTAACTTATTTTTGACTTGGTCTTGATTTGTAATAAAGCTTATTACAAATTGGTAGTCCTTGATTTACAACTATAATTGAGCCCAAAATTTCCGTTATGAGCAAAACAGTTGTTAATGTTAAATTATGACTTTTCTTGCAACAGTGGTTAAGTGAATTACTGCAGTTGTTAAGTTAGTAACATGGTTATAAAGTGAATCTGTCTTCCCCATTGGCTTTGTCAGAAGATCACAAAAGATGATCACATGACCCTGGCACAGCATAGTGAGGCAAATACTTGCATCTATTAATCTAAGTTAGCTTTAGTGTAAATTGTGCACTGGGTGAAATAGTTTCTGTCTGTCTTTTATTTCTAGTCTATCCTACATCATCATCATCATCATTATTATTATTATTTGGTCTTATATGCCGCCCTCTCTCCCGAGGGACTCAGGGTGGCTCACATAAAACAACCATACAAATTACAAAAGTTAAAAAAGAATTAAACCAAATTCGACCAAATAATCATTAAAACCCACTAACAAACATTTAAAATATTAAAACAGCCCCCCCCCTCAGTCCAGGCCGGCCTGTTCGAATAACCAAATCTTTAGGCCGTGGCGAAAGGAGCGAAGGTCGGGGGCCAGTCGCAGTTCCAGGGGAAGCTGGTTCCACAAAGTGGTGCCCCTACAGAGAAGGCCCTCCCCCTAGGGACCGCCAGCTGACATTGTCTAGCCGACGGTACCCCAAGGAGGTCCTGTCTGTGCGTGCGCACCGGGCGACTGGTATTTGATGCGATTGGTATTATAAGACAGCAGTAACTGTAGTACTTTTTTTTTTTAGCACAAAATGCTGCCCGCTGTCTTTCCCATCAACTAGCCCTGGAAAGACCAACCTTGAGCACATATTGGCTTCTTTGATTTTGCTTAAGATGAACCCTAATCAATGTGATTCCTAATCCCCCTGTAAAATTACATTCCTTTACTCTACTCCAAGGTTACACAGGATTAAGCAAAGTTTTAAACTGGTTCTACCAGCAGCCCACGGCCTCTTGTGTTATTATGTATATAGCAAAATAGTATAAATTTTATCTGCCAATTAAAAGTAGAACTTTTCATGTTAAAAAAGTCACTTGTGCAGGTTATGTGACTGATAAGGGTTGCTATGTTTGTCTTAATGTAGCATGATTTTTACTTAAGAGAATGAAGGTTTTTTTCCAGACTTATAATGAAAGAAGTGTCTCTTCAATGATAAAAATATCTTAAAAGAACTTATATTTTCAATATTGTCTGTTTCCAATCCTTAATAATTCAGTTTTACCAGAGGCTTATGTCAAAAGTTCATACTTTTGTTCATACTTTTAGGCCCCTTTTCCATTTCAGACCTATTGTTATTCTCACTGTAGGCTGTAAGAGCTGTTTGGCCATGTTCTTTCCTTGTGCACCTTCATGGAACAAATCAATTTTGTAAAGGTCTTTTCATTGTTTGTTTTAATACCAGGGTTGTAGTTCTTGGTTAGCTTCCAATAGGTTTCCTGTTTGCTCCCCTAACATTTAATAGAGGCAATTAGCATGGTGAAAAATCCTGGCAGTCTAAAGCTGAAGTAAAAGGAGTTGGGATACATTGTCTTGTTAGGCATCTTTTCAAAAATTAGCTTGTAATATTTTCCTTTCTTTGTTGTCTCCATAGCCACTTCTGAAGTTGTTTCCCCATTTCTGAAATTAATCTTTTTGTCACATGTTGCTGCTGTTTCAGCCTTAATCATAGTACACTCAGATGACTGCCTCTTTTTCCAGAGTTGAAGAAGAAAACTACCGTAAAGTTAAATATTTCAATTGTGATGTAGAGAGTTTATTTTATAATAGTTGGCAGTGGTACAATTTTCCCTTTAAGATTTTCTAAAACCAGTGTTATTCTTGTTATTAGATTCTTATTCTGCCTTTCTGAATATATATTTTGGTCAACTCAAGGCAGCAAACATTGTTAATACTCTGGTTCCTGGTTTTCCCTCCCCTACAGTAACAACCCTGTGAAAGGGTTGGGTTGAAAGACAACGATTGGCCCAAAGTTCAGCCAGCTTTGATGCCGGAGGCAGGACTAGAACTCAGAATCTCTTGTTTTTAGGCCAGCATCTTAACCACCATACCAAACTGGCTTTCTGTATGTTATATGTGTGTGTGTATATGCTATACCATATTGAACTGGTAATTCAGAATGGCTGCACTAAATGGGAATCTGTGCTTTCAAACACTGAAATACTGTGTTTCAATAATTTTTTTTGGGGGGGAGGGGACAACTCCCAAGCAATAAATATTGCTGGATAGAGAGCATGAGAGAAATGTGGCCTACAACTGTCAAAGCAAGAGCTTTCCTTAAGTTAGCATCTATGAAATCTAATATATTGTGTATTTTTGTCTTGAATTTCATGTTAGTACCTACAAATAATGCAATAACTTCTGTGACTTTCAATATATAACAGAGTAGCCAAGTACTGGTATATGGAGATGATGCCCTTTCTTTCATTGCTCTCAGCTTGATTTCAGCTATTGGAGTGGATAGAAATTAAAAGTAGAATTATTGTGCTTTCCAACTGATGTGAGTGACATATTTCAAATTTTTGTTGATTCAGTTCTTTTTGTGTTTGAAAACAGTGCATAGTAACAACTTTAAACAGCATGCAGATACATCTGCCAAATGTTTCACTGACAACAATGTAAAATTAATTACACGCAAATGAAATTGGCAAAGCAGTTGCAATTCTACATTATATATTTATGAGGTAGGCTCTCAGTGTAAGTTGCTTGATGGTACTTTGCAATGAGCTTTCTTAACTGCTACTTTAAATAGAAAAGGAAATGAAAACATATGTTAAATTGCTTATTATGATTGTTTCCCTCCCATCCTGGAGGCTAGATGATTTAATAATTTGCCTACTGAAAGGTAAACTCCCAGCTAGAATCAAAGTGAGAGTTGTCACTTCTTGATACTGGAAGCATCTTCAAACTGTGTTTCTCAGGGAGCCATATCGTTTCTCCCTTCTCTTGGAAGAAAAGGAGGAAGCTCAAGTTGGCCATGGCTTGAGTTCAGTTGCATAGGCTGGTACTTTTGTAACTTCATTGAAGGAGGAGCTAATGGGCTCAAAAATCTCTGCTCCCTTTGTAGCCATTCTTTGAGCAACATATCTGTCATGCTGAATGGAGCAGGCTTTTTGGATGAGCATTTTGCCAGAGCTCTGTATCTCTGTATTATATCCTCTGTAATGTTAGCAATTTTTTTCACATTCTCAGTGAACCTTGATGGGGATTCCTGGTTATGTTTTATTTTATTTTATTATTATCTTGTTTCTAGAAGTTGTTCCTCTTAGTGAATACCCAAATTATTTATTGGGGAAAATGTTGCAAGAATTGCACCTACTAAATAATAGTGCTTGTTTGCTTTCAGTCATTCCTCACAGAGAGACACAGCAAAATTTCCTCGTTTTTGAGATTAAGGGGAGGCTGCATGATATATCTTTTTGTGGATCACTACTCAGGATTCAATAAATCAGGCAGACATTTCAGTGAGTCATGTAGGGAAATGGGCTGTCTCCACAAAATGTCAAATTCTTTCTCTTGCACAGTAAGAGTGAGCAATTTCAGTTACTAAGAAAGCATACTTTTGTATTTAATACAGATATATTTAAATTCCTGGCTACCAAAAATTTAGGAAACACTACCCTGAGTGACTTTGGTCTTAAAATATAAGAATTCTGATTGGTTTTCTGATTTCTAGATATTTAGTAATAGAGTTAACTTATGAAAAAGAATGGCCAGCTAAAACATTTTCTTACAATTGAAAGCCTGAGATAATACTATAACCTGAATGACCATTATGGGATTGGGAGATTGTATTGAAACTTATTTACATGCAAATGGACAGAAATGTAGTATTAGGCATTTGTATATCATATTTAAAATATGTATCTGACCTTGAATTCAGCTCAAGGGAACTGAAATTCATTCAGTAACTTACTAAGCAGTTGCTTGCATATTTAATGACAACATCTAATACTGTATGCTGGGGTTTGTTTCTTAGAATGGATCCAGACAGATTGACAGTAAGAACATACTCATCAGAATGCAAATGTATGGCAAATAATTAGTTGATTGGGCTTGGATGTCATTATTTTCATGCTGAACAGCTATACTACTATATATACCAGTGTGAAGACAAGCATGAGACTACACAAGACACCTGGTTTCAGTAAATATTTTTAACTATATGTTCTGTAGCCTGAAGTTGTAATTCTCCCATGAGCTGCTCCGAGCATCCAGTAGTGGGAGGTGCTTAGTCTCTTCCTAAACAGGCTGGGCTTAATTATTAGGATGCTCCTCCTCCTCCACGTGACTCCACCACAGCATCCCCAGTTTTAGCTCAGCCTTCGCTGGAACAGGCTGTGTATCTCTTCCTGGCTGGAGTAGACTAAAACTTCTGAAAAACTTCTTAGGTTTGAATTGGCTTCTCTAAATTTTCTACTGTTCTAATTATTCAAATACTGCAGATTCAGACTGCTGCCTTAAACTTAGTCAGTCTGAGCTAGCAGAAATTGGGACGGGCTGCTAGTTTAGTCCTCAGTGTGAGGGGCGGCTGCCTCTCACGCGCTAGCGTTTTTCCCCCTGAACATAGACAGACGATCGTAGATCCGATCTGTAGAGGCTCGGATCATCCGCCTTCGAGCGCTGGCGGCTCGCTCGGGGCTCGGGAGGCAGCTGCCTCCCATTTCCCCTGCACTTAGATCTTATCTTCCCCTCTTTTGTTCTACTTTCGTTTTCCTGGCATTAGACCATATCAGCCATACTGCAGGCTCTCAGAGGGAAAGGCACAGACACCATCTCTATCTTTTTCCCTTACTCACCTGGCTATTTCATGAGAGCTGCTCTTATCCTCTGCGAAGAGTTCCCTGATCGCCAGAGTGCAATCCTCATGGCGGCCGCCATTTTGTTTTAACTACGCAGCAACATTAAGGAGGATTGAGTGTGGGCTTCCCCACAGGTTTCCCTCCCTGGGGACCAGGGGACTACAATTGGCCTCTCTTGCCTACCAGAATTTCCTGGGGGAGGAATCCAGATATTAACCCCCACCAGCAACTTTCCCAACAGAGATCATTGATAGCAAGAGCCCTAAATATTCTTCACCTACCAGGTTTCCTGTCCTGGGGACCAGGGGTGCTGCATAATTGATTGATTTCATCAGGACTCATCTTAATTTGGTTTATTATTCAACAAACCTCAGAATAATAATAATAATATTTAATAACAACAACAACAACAACAACAACAAGAACAAGAACAATTGTAAATAATCACAACTCATCGAGTGAATCTCAATACATCACACGGGTAACGCACCATGGCGGGAGGCCATGGCTCAAAGGCTCATTCCTCTGGCAAAGCTCAGGATAAGGCCACGGAGCCCACAAAACCCTCCCGAGCAGCAGAGAAGGATGCCCATAGAAGGCATCAGCTATAGAAAAAGAGGTGAGGAAGCGAACCAGAGAAGCTGAGCAGGAATCACCTCACCTACCACCCACTCTCAGATCAGGCCCCTTGGCCTCTCCATTGGATTTATCAATCCTGCCCAGAGCAACCCCTCCACCACCCTGCAGTGTTTCAGAGGCGACATTCACCCCAACTGCAGTGGGTCTCCATCCACCAGAAGACTCACCAGAGGAAATTCCCGAGAGATTCTGATCATGGATGGAACTGGCCATCCAGAAGGGCGTGGCAGCCGGCCTACAGCAATCGCTCCAGACCAGGCGGCAGGAGACTTCGGACTGGGGCTCTTATTCAAACCACTCTCCAAGCGTCATAGACCATCATTCCAGTCAGGTACCTCCCCATGGGGAGTTTTCTCTCCCACAGGAGGTTCACCCTCAAGGGTTCCTCGATCTGGAGGACCAAGAAGAACAATCGCAACGATCAGAGGCAGGCTCCTTGCAGATTATTGAACAAGGCATGTCGGAGGCGGACCCCCTGGAGAGGGGCATATCCGATGATGAAGGCCTCATTCCTGACCAGCCAATTTTCACCGGTTTGTTCCACCCACAGCTGTTTAGGTCCCTGTTATTCAAGGCCAAAAACACCGCCCGACTTGATACCACCACAACCCAAGTTCACCCACCTACCCCCTCAGTGGACTCAGGAGACTTAATCTTCTCCCAGCCCATCAACGAAGTGGATGTTATTCCAGTTCCACAAATGTTCAAAGACCTAGTCCACGGACAATGGGCCTCGGCTGCTTCCTATCCAGCCCCAACAACCCAAGACAAAAAATTTTACAGTTTGGCTTCCGACTTCTCAAATTTCCTCAATACCCCAGAGGTTGATGAACCCATAGTAGCCTTAGCCTCCTCCTCCTCTATTCTCACAGAGGCGGAGGAGGCCTAACGACCTGAGGAAAAGAAGGTGGAACTGGCCCTTTGTAGAGCTCACGTGTCTGACGCTTGGGCCATAAAGGCTGCCACAGCAGCGTCCTTTTTACAAGATCTTCCCTACGATGGCTCAGACATCTCAGAGACACTATTCCGGTCTCTAATACAAGGGCCCACCTTGACATTGCCAAACTTATTGCGGCAGCTGAGTTCTCAGCAGATGCAACTTTTAATGCTGTCAAATTTTCCTCCAGAGCCATCGCTGCTCAGGTGTCTGCTAGAAGATTATTGTGGTTGCGGCACTGGCAAGCTGATACCAAGCACAAATGTAAATTGGCTGCGGCACCAATCTCGGGGGAAAAGCTGTTTGGCAGTGTGCTTGATCCACTCCTTATAGAGACCCGGACTAAAAAGAAGATCATCCCCTCCCTTTCCTGCAAATCTGAGAGTAAGTCTCCGCAGCCCTTTCGGAGGAGTCCCTTTCGGCCCTCCTACCAGAGCCCCCCCTACTATCAATTTCATAGAAACCCAGGGTCCCGGCAGGGTCTGCAACAGGACAAGTTTGAACAGTCCGACAGGTTCAGGAGGGGGAGCCAGAATAAGAGACAGGCCAGGGGCAGGAAATAGACCTTTTCGTTGCTCCAGATAACGAATTGAATCAAATTCCTATCGGGGGACGATTACGGTTGTTTGCTGACAGGTGGGATGCCTCAACGTCTGATGCTTGGGTCAGAAACACAATTCGACACAGCTTGAGCCTGGAGTTCCACTCCCAACCCCCAGAGTTTTTTATGGGATCCCCCCAATCCAAAGACTCAGAAAGGCATTCCCTTATGGAAACTACTATAGCTCATCTTCTTCAAATCAAAGCAATTCAACAGGTTCCCCAGGAACAGCAAGGTCGGGGGTTTTATTCCCACTTGTTTGTGGTCCCTAAGAGCTCGGGGGGTTGGAGAGCTATTCTGAACCTAAAACGCCTGAACCGATACTTAATCTATCGCAAATTCAAGATGACTACACTCCAGTCCATCCTCCTAAGCATCAGACAGGGAGACGTCCTAACTCCATTGACCTCACTGAGGCATACCTCCATATTCCAATTCGGCCTAACCATTCTAAATTTCTCAGATTTTGCTACGGTGGTCGTCACCACGAGTATGTGGCTCTCCCTTTTGGATTAGCTTCTGCCCCCAGGACTTTTATCAAGGTCCTGGCAGCTCTTGCTGCTTCCCTCCGAACTTCAGCTGTCCGTCTCCAATGCTACCTGGACAATATTTTAATTTTGTCATCTTCTTTCCAACAGGCCCATGCTGACCCCCAACTGACAATCAGGACCCTGCAGCAGCATGGGTTCTCGATTAACTGGCAAAAGAGTCATTTATCCCCTACTACCAGGCTAAACCACTTAGGAGCGGTTCTGGATACAGCCCAAGCCAAGGTTTTCCTCTCACCAGAGAGATTAGAAAGCATCAGGAGTCTATGTCATGTAATTAGATCCAGTAGGAAGGTAACCCTAGCTACCTTGTCACAATTGTTAGGGAAACTAGTCTCTTGTATCTCCATAATCCCCTGGGCCTGGTTTCACTCCAGACATCTGCAGTGGTTCCTATTGCCGTATCAACGATCGGGCAGAGCACATTCTAAAATTAGAGTCTCCATGACACAAAAGGTCCTGATTTCTCTCAAATGGTGGACATCTGCTTCTATCAACTCAGGTTGTCTTTTCAGAGAACCAGAACGAGCGACGGTCACCACAGACACCAGCCTCTCCAGGTGGGGCGGCCACTATCAACATCACATGGCTCAAGGGCATTGGACGGCTCAGGAACAGACCTACAGCATCAACTGGCTGGAACTGAGAGCAGCTCACCTCGTTCTCCGCAGATTCCTGCACCTGTTTCACACCAGACATATTCTAATGCTAACAGACAACATATCCACCAAGGCACACATAAACAAGCAGGGAGGCACCCATTCCAAACACCTCATGCGGGAATCCGAGAGGTTTTTCATGTGGGCTGAACGACACCTTCTCTCCATCAGGGCAGAACATATTTCGGGGGTCTCCAACTTTCAGGCAGATTGGCTGAGCAGGGCTGCAGTCGACCAAACAAAGTGGCGCCTGTATCGGTCGCTTTTTCAGGAAGCAGTGCAGAGGTTCAGTTACCCAACCATTGATCTGTTCGCCTCCCCTCTCAGTGCCCAACTGCCGAGGTTCATCTCGCGGTACCCGACTCAGGGTGCGGAGGACGTAGACGCCCTACGATGTCCATGGCCAACTGGTCTGTTATATGCCTTCCCTCCGCTCCCAGTGATACCCAAACTGGTCTGCAGGATGTTGGTGGAGCGAGCAGAGCTTCTGTTGGTGGCCCCCTACTGGCCTTGCCGTCCGTGGTTCACGGACCTGATGGACCTGTCCACGGAGCAGCCCTGGAGGATCCCGCTGTCGATGATCTCGCTGTCCCAGGGCCCAGTGCTTCACCCAGACCCTCAGTGGCTCAACCTAGCTGTTTGGAGGTTGAGCGGTGATGTATGAGGAGCGAGAACATTTCCAGCCAGGTCATTCAGACTATACAAGCGGCTCGACATCCGTCCACCAACCGCATATATGAGGCTACTTAGTTGGCTTTCTGCCGATGGTGCACAAGTCATCAAACTCCCCTCACTGCTCCGTCTGTTGCCCAGGTTCTGGAATTCCTACAGGAGGGCCTGAATAAAGGTCTCTCTCCGAATACGCTGCGACAGCAGGTAGCGGCGCTGGCATCTGTCATTTCCTGGGGGGGGGCTGGATTCCATTGCTCACCACCCTTCTTCGAGGAGCTAGAAATTTGAGGCCGCCCGTGGTCCATCGCTACCCAACCTGGGATCTTAACAAAGTCCTGAGGGCCCTGACTACAGGTCCCTTTGAGCTGCTACGGACCATACCTACAAGATTTCTGGCGTACAAGGTGGTCTTAGTCGCCATCATATCCGCGAGACGCATCTCCGAATTGGCAGCATTATCGGTGCGGAAGGACCTCTGCGTCTTCCACGTCGATAGGGTGGTGCTCAGGCCTGACCCTACTTTCACACCAAAGATTAATGTGGCTTTTCACAGGGCTCAAGAACTGGTCCTACCAAACTTTTGCCCGTCTCCTGCCCACAGGCTCGAGCATAGATGGCACAGACTGGACGTCCGGCGGGCACTTTGTATTTACATCAATCGCACGGCTTCCTTCAGGAGATTGGAGGCTCTGTTCGTGTCATTCCAGCCAACCACTCTGGGGAGTAAGGTATCCTCATCGACCATTGGCCACTGGTTGAAGGCTACAATTGCCAAAGCTTATGACTCTCATGCCTTGCCAGTGCCCCGCGGCATAACTGCTCATTCCACTAGGAGTGCGGCTACATCAGCTGCCTGGGCCACCCAGACCTCGATAGACAAAATCTGTAGGGCTGCCACTTGGGCCTCTCCCTCTCCCTTTATTAGGGATTATAAGTTAGATGTTTTTGCCTCTGCCGAGGCCTCATTCAGGAGGAGGGTGTTACAAAGGGTCCTTTCAGATCAGGAAGCGGACTTCAGACCAGATGGAGTCCCTCCTTTAGGCCAGTGAGCAGCTTTGGTATGTCCCAATCCTGGATGCTCGGAGCAGCTCATGGGAGAAAGGGCGTTGGTACCTACCTGAAGTCCATTCTCTGTGAGCTGCATAGAGCATCCAGCCCCGCCCTGTTTTCCTTTCGTTTTTTTCCATTTTTTTCTCCGTCTGGTGGGGATCTACTCCAGCCAGGAGTTGCTAGAATGTCATGGTTTCATGGGGCATTCTCATTGCTTCGCCTTGGCAAAACTGGGGATGCTGTGGTGGAGTCACGTGGAGGAGGAGGAGCATCCTCAAAGTTTAAGCCCAGCCTAACTAGAAGAGACTGAAGCACCTCCCAATCCTGGATGCTCTACGCAGCTCACAGAGAACGTGCATATCAGGTAGGTACCAATGCCCTTTGGAATAGCCTTAATGAGTATATCTCTGATTCAAATGTCTGTGTTACAGATTTACTACACGGCCGGAGGCCTGCCAGTCTCTAACTGTTTTACTTTACAAAAATGTACAATATTCATACAAATAACACTGAGCTGAGGCTTCATTTTTAGTAATAACAGATTACTGAGAACCCTTCAAGACAACATTTTTGTGTTCCCATTTTGCTTAGAATTTGATTTGCTTGAAACAACTGCTTGGTGGCATTTAGATTAGATTTCTGCTAAACATCTGGAACTGCCTAATAGGAGAGCTTTTATTTTTATTTAAAACCTGAATTTGAGAGCACAAATAGTGTAGTTGCTCAGTTTTGAAGTTTCCAGTCCACTTTTAAAGGCAGCTCCACATATAATTCACTGCTGTAATCCAAAATAGGCATTCTAAGATTGTGAATAAATTATTTCAGGATTCCTTCTGTCCAAGTAAGGTTGCTTTTTATTTTTATTTTATTATATCCCACTTTATTAGTTTTACAAATAACTCAAGGTGGTGAACATGTCCAATACATCGTCTTAATGTGTGTGTGTAATTCAGAAACTGAGCTTCTGAAAGTGAAAACCACTTAACAGAATGGAACATCTACCCACAAACACTCTAGGAAGAGTCTTTAGTATAGGTTCATGTGTCTTGTAGTATCTTTTCCAAGTAACATCTTTTATTAGAAGGTATACACTTTTATGAGCTATAGTTTATGTCATCAGATGCATTATGTAGTGAAATAGATTTAAATTGGGGCGAGGAAAGGGGGAGAAAGGAAAAAAACATGTTGGTTATGAAGATGCAGGTTACACTTAAGACACAATACACAATAAGACACAATTATGTTAAACACCCAATTTTGAGATCTCCTGAAACTTATGCTTTTTAACCAAATTTGTTAGCTGGAAAAGATGCAACCAGATTTCATCTAATTTTTGGCATGCGCAAACAGAATTATTAGTTTATCTGAACTGAGTATCAGCTCATTAGCTCAGACTGTTAACACTGTTAACAAATGGTCATATATTTCATCGAGTATATTGGATGCACTACTGTCAAAACCATATTTATTGTTAGATGATTCATTTCTAATATGCTTGATAATGGTTGATTTTTGGAAATCAATGTTATTTAGTGCCACTATCTTGACAGAGGAAACCAAATTCTTGGGTGACGGCATCAAAATTTAAATGACAATGTTTTTCCTGTCCTATTTTATTCCTGTGCTCTTTTCCAGTTTCCTTACCACTTGCAGTATATTTTTGCTTCATTAATAATTCCAGTCGTGCTTCCTGTTCTCAAAAGAATGTGTCCTCAGCTACTAAGTGTCTATAATCTTCCATCATTCTTACCAATGTCCAAATCTCCAAACACACTAAAAATTGTTATAATATTTGTGATGGTATATCATAATTATCTTGTATGAGGAATTGCTTCCCTTTTGATGTCATGTGGCACATTGTTTTACAATATGAATTATAAATGAGTTTGTAATTATTAAGCATGTAGGTTACTGAGGTCATGTCTCCAATACTGTAGTTTTTTTTTCTAATGTGTTAATATTTTGCACCTTCTTTTTTACATATCATGACCATCCCAATAGAAACAGCTGTAGGAAATGAGCCAATTCAATAAATGGAAGCCAGATTATTACTGCCTTTGGTAACCCAGTGAGATTTTAGTGAACATTCTTTTGGAACTACTTGAAACTATTAAGGAGAAATGCAGTGGTTTGCTAATCAAAGACAATTGCTGGATCTCTCTTAAAAATGTTCTGTTTTTAGATTTCATATTTAAATGTGGCAAAGAATCACAGAATCCTAGTGCTGGAAAGGACTTTGGAGGTCTTCTACTTCAACCCTCTGTCCAAGGCAGGAAACTTTATTTCATCCGGGACAAAGGGCTGTCCAATCTTTTCTTGAAGACCTCCAGCATTAGAGCACCCACAATTCTTGGAGACAAACTGGTCCATTGATTTCTTAATACTCAGTATAGCCTTCATGTATTATTGTATGTACTGATGAAAATACTTTTTAAGAGTTAGAATTCTGTTGTCTCTTTTAAATAGGTCAAAGGCTGATTTTAATTTTTTTTACCAGAACCCATTTAGCTCCAGGTTAGCCGCAGTATTTTGCAAGCAAACTGTACTGAAGAAGTTTCATTTTGTGGATCAGTTACTGAGGTTTACCTTCAGAGTTTTCATTATCAGGAAAATATAAGGGAAATTTTGACATAGGTTGGATTGATTTCTTCTGACAATTGGCTGTACACATAATTTCAAAGAGAATAAATAGCTTTGATGCAAAAAAAAAAATCCAAGCAAATAACAAAGGACCCGACAGGCTATAATCACGACAGGCAGCTTGCAGAGTTAGTTTAATTAGTCAAGTTATCAGGCAAAGGATTGAATTTCTTACAATATTATTTACTCTTTCATAGGTACATAATAAAATCTTAAATACAAATCACATAGCCAAACTCTAAAAAGCATGTTGAATAAATATATAATTAAAATAACAACTAATGCATTGTAAATAAAATTGTAACAGGATAAAGTCTTAGCTAAAAAGATAGTATCCTATAATTAATGTAAAGTGGAATGCCTATATTTTTAAAACATCCTGAAAGTCAGAAAAGAGGTGATGAGATAATGGGATAATAAACTGAAATTATAAAGATTAAAATCTAAGTTAAACATTAGAAGTAAATGTCAACAGTTCTACATAGTAAATATGGACAGTCTCTGGTAACTTGCTTCCTTTCTTTCAAAGGAGGAAAAAAGAAAATTGCAAGAATCACTTCCGCTGGTTATCACCCACAAACTTCATTAGGAATTAGTAACATTCCTCCATCTCATCTGAGCTCTGAAGCAGTGCATATGAAAAAAAGAAGTAGGAGTAATTTGGGACTGTCATCCAAATTTGGAATGAAGAAGAAAAGCAGAGGGAGAGATTTTTTTTAATAACCTCGACACCAGTGAGTGATACTCATATTTCTTCTTTGAAATATCTGTCCTTCTTTAGGAAGAAACAGAAAAGAGCTTCTTGAGAGCATAGAGCCACAGATTTGATGACTTTGAAAGGTAACTCAGCAGTGAGCCAAAATATTTAAAGATGATACCCATTTTTCTTCCATAGAAGATTGTCTCTCAAAAACAACAAAAAACACTAGCTTCTCCACCTTGGTATGTCTTGTTTGGCATACCAATTCCTTCTGATTCTGTGACAGCTGGGAGTTACAAATTGTCCTCATGTAACAACCACAATTGTGACTGGTTGTTGAGCAAAGAGGTTATTATGTGACCAGTTTGCTCAACAACCATGATTCCAGCAGTCCCTGTTATAGTTGTTAAGCAATCTCACAGGTGGTTTAGTAAACCGGGTCCCTCTCTGTGCCTGCTGAGTTGCAGGGAGGGAGGGAGGGGTTTTGAGCTCCATACCCGTAGCAGACATGGGCTTAAAATCCTCTCCCTACCTCTGGGAGGCTCTCTGTGAAAGCAGGGAGAGGGGGATTTAAGGCTCAAGCTTCTTTGGATTTAGGCCGATGAAGTTCAAGCAGACACAGAGGTTGGGATCCTTCTCTCCCCAACTCTGCATGGAGCTCCGCAGGAACAAGACAAGAAGGACCCCAAGCTCAGTACGTGTCTGGATCATGGCTGCCAAATTCCAAGCATCATGGAGCCCAAACTCCCTCCCTCCCCATCTGCTCAGAACTCTCCCTAAGCCCCACGTCTGTCCAAACCTTGGTTGCCAAGATTCAACCAGTCACAGAGAACTCCACAGAGGCAAAAAGAGAAGGGCTACAAGCTCTGTGCCTGCTTGGGTTTTAGTTGCTGGGATCCAAGCAAGCATGGTGCTTGGATCCTTCTCTTCTTGCTTCTATTGAAATGTGGGAAGAGAGGGGAATGGGGGATCCATGCTTGCTTGTAAATCCAGGCAGGTACAATGCTGAAATCCTATTCTTCTGGATTCTGCGGAGCTTTCTGCAGAGGTGGGGAGAAATGAATGTTAACCTCTGCACCTGTTTGAATTTCAGCAGCTGAGGTCCAGACATGCAGAGAGCTTGGGGTCCTTCTTTACCCCCAGAGAGGCCAGTCCCCAGAGATGAACAGGAGTCTTTTCACCAAGTGGCAGCAGCATGTAATCTTCTTTGTTGGTTTCCCCACTAATTTTCTGAGAACACCATCAGAGAAGATTGCAAGCTTACTTATTTACTTCCTTACTAGACTTTTATTCCACTTTTATTACTTTATAAGTAATTCAGGACAATGAAAATACGTAATACTCCTTCCTCCTATTTTCTCCACAAGAACAACCCTGTGAGGTGAGTTGGATGGAGAGAGAGTGATTAGCTGGCTTTCATGACTAAGGCAGGGCTGGAACTTACAGTCTCCTGCTTTCTAGGCTAGCAGCTTAACTACTACGCTAAACTGGCTCTCCATGATAATAACTTGTAAAGTTTTTTTTAAGAATTGAAGTTCCTACATTATTTGCTACTCACTTTTTGGTCTACTTTTGGGCCAAGCAGGTGTTGAAAGCCAATAATATGTGTTCAATTATCTAAGGAGTGAGAAGGCCACATCTCCCAGACAAATTTTTGTTGTCTTCAATTCCTCTTTAATATTTTCAGTCTGCAAATAGACAGTTTCAAAATAAGCTGTGCAGTTAAAATATATCACAGTAAAAAAAATCAGAACATTCAACCTCTCTGCATGTCCTTTGCCTGCCACAGTTCTGTGCATCACCCAGCTATCAGAAGGTTGCCCATCCCTATTAAAAAAATAAAAGCATCATGGTCCACGGTCCTCAAAGACATAATCTCTGACTGTAATATATCTAATTGCACTGAAAATATCTCTTATGTTCTAGCCAACTTTGCAAAGTATCAGATTCCTTGCAATGGATTCTGTATTTCAAAATCAGCATTTTCAAACAACATTCTGCTGATGCCTATGATTAGACTACAATTGGGATGGCCTTGGTAGCCAGCCATTATTTCTGGTTGCCATGGCACCCTCCCACAAGGCTTCTGGCATAAAGCATAGGACACTGGTGAGTGAGAGTCCCCTCTTGACTTTGCAGTGTACTTTGAAAGCACTCTGATTACAGGAATGTGAGAAATGGATGCCATCATTTTTCAAACTTGAAGAATCAGAGAAGAGTTTGGTTCAGTCCCTAATTTTGTACTTTGGGGTATGAATACATTTGAAGCAGAGTGTAAAGTCAGAAATGAGATTGATGGAGAATGGTCACCATGATGGGTTCATTTGTGGACCTTTGTCTTGATGCTTTATGGCAGAAAGAGACTTAGATGATCAAATACAAAATAGTATTAAAATTAGGTAGGAAAGTTAGTCATTTGGAACCGTGTAGGGACTCATACATGGCTGATTTTACTACCTCTGCTATGTTAACATTATTAAAGATGCTAAAATGTAAGTATAAGTGGTTTACAACTCAATGTATTGAATTTATTAGATTTACTCTACACCCTTCCTTTATTTTTGTACAGCGCAAAATGGCATACATAATGCTTTTTATTTTCCCCAACCACAACAACTCTTTTGACTGAGAGAGACTGGCCCAAATCACCCAACTGGCTTTCAAGCCAAAGTTAATTAATTTTAAACTTAAATTGTAGATTTAACTTAGTACCTATAATTACATTCAGTTGGTGAAAAAGAGATGTGATGTTTAAAAAGTATTTTGGAAAATACTCTGAGGGTCTCTTACTAAATGAAGATTACATTTTTGAAATCATTTAAAAAATGAGTATGCTACTATATTAAATTTGTTAAGGATTATTTCAGGGAATTTTATTTTTATTTGAAATACATTTTATTATTAGCATTTATATCATCTAAAAAGTTTTAAGATAAATCCAAATGGTTTATTTTCTCTACTTTCTTGCACTTGGACAACTAATTCTAAAAGTATCAAATTGTTTGTAGTAAGCTATTGAAGGAAAAGTTGACTTGATCTTTATGAACTTATGGTCTATTTTCTGAAAAATTCATAAAAAAAGATCATATGTGATATAAAATACTTTAAATCTGAGAAAACATTAGGACATAAATCCGTGGTAGAACTTATGTGTTTCAAAAAGCTTCAGGTTTCCTGAAGTCTCTAAATTCAAACTGTGCACTGTTGAACTATTACCAGGCAAGAACAGTTAACCTTAAATTAGTAATTTTAAAGATCTTATAGACTTCTGGTGGAACCATGTTGATTTGCAATCCACTTAATGGGATTATTCTCTGGGAGGTGACACAATAGAGTGTTATGCCTTAATGTGCTCCATATTTGCAGAAACCTATCTTAATTGTATGATGATTTAAAAGTAGCATCTAGAACATAACATTGTTATACGTAGGGTAAGTGTTAAGTGGGTAAAATTGTTTAAAAACGAAGTATAAACCAGGTTACTTCATTGAAAGTCAAACACTACGGTGATAGCTAGCTCTTCATTTGCCTTGTGGAGGAAGATCATTGCTGAGAGGGCTCTCTTCTTGTATAATGTTTCTAATGGAGTATAGAAGAAAGTCTCCTCAGCAAATATGAACCAAGAAAGATTTTTTAAAAATATTCCAAACTAGTTAAACTTTGATCAATAAAATTAACCATTACAACACAAATTGGTGGCAAATTGGCTACAAGTACTTGTTCTGTAGAACCTGTGAAATATTGTTTCTGACAGATATTTTATGGACAAAGATGTTTGTAGCAACACTTTTAAGCAATTATTCATTTTTGTGGGTGGGTTCATGTTCTCCCCTGAGCTGTTCAGAGCATCCAGTAGTGGGAGGTGCTTAGTCTCTTCCTAGACAGGCTGGGCTTAATTATTAGGACATTCCTCCTCCTTCATGGGACTCCACCCTAGCGTCCCCAGTTTTAGCTCAGCCTTCATAGTAGGCAGTTGCTATTTGGCCGCAACAGCGAAAAAAGAGCAATTGCAGGAGTTTCTTAGATTCAGGTTTGGTTTTCTTCACAGTACAGTTCCACTTGTTCCCAACGGACTCAACTTTAACATCTGACCGTCGGGGCTCACTAGACAGCAGGGAGTGAGCGCAGGAGCGCTCTGAGGTGGCCGCCTCAGACCCTTATCTTTCCGATCACCCCACAGCCACTAACAGCGCTTATCTCCCGATCGTCCCATAGCCACTACAAGCACTTACCTTTGGGGCTCGCTTGACAGCAGCGAGCGAGCATAGGAACACTCTGAGGTGGAGGCCTCAGAGCCTTATCTTCTCGATCGCCCTACAGCTGCTAACAAGCGCTTCTCTCCGATCATCCCACATGCGCTAACAGCGCTTATCTCAGATCACCTGCCTGCCGCTCCGGCCACCGAGCACAGGTGGCAACATATGCTCTCTTTCCCCGCAAATTTCTGAACGTGGGCCTTACTGGTTTCCCTTTCTGGGGACCGTTTGCCTGATTGACCTCAACTCAAACTCAACAAGGCAACCGGCACCATTTTGAAAGACCGCGAGGCAACCGGCGCCATTTTGAAAGACCATGTGGCGCATTCCCCCATCGATTCAGGCCTGTGAGCAACCTTTCACCCCTTCAGGTTTCCCTTCCTGGGGACCAGGGACAAGAGTCCATCTACCTTCTCTACCCTTAGGTTTCCCTTCCTGGGAACTCGGGTAAAGTTCTATCAGTTTGGGGATATACTGCAAATTGTTGGCAAAGCCTCACAGGACTAAATATAGAGCCACCACAAAGTAGGCACTAGGCCAAGCAGTGGGTGCACTCCAATTTCTGTAGGTCTCAGAGTCTTTCTTAAAGGCCCACCCCCAAAATAAAAAAAAGAAAAAAAAGAAAGAAGGGGATAATCAGGAATAAGGTCACCCTGCCCCTGCAGGGAGCAGGCCCTTCACCTTCCACTGCGGTTGCCTCACACAACAGACAGCCAAAACACAGGATGGCTAGTGGCTATGGTTCAAGAATTACAGCTACAAAGGCCCAGGATAAATCCATGGAGCCTAGCAGGCCCTCCCGGGCAGCTGAGAAGGATGCCCATAGATGCCATCAGGCCCTAGAAAAGCAGTTACGCAAACGTGCCAGGGAATCTGAACAGGCTGCACCACTCCAGCCTTCAACTTCCACTTGCAACCCAAGCCCTCCGTCCCTCACCCTGGATCTATCCATTCAGTTCAGGTGGGGTATTGTCAGATTGGCTCCTCAGGAAGTCCCAGTGACTGGGCCAGCCTCACATAGGCCTCCAGAGGTGAAATTTACTGTCACAGTGACGGGCCCCCTTTGGAGGAAATCCCAGCCAAAATGAGATCATGGATTGAGCTGGAAATACAAAAGGGAATCGCGGCAGGCGTGCAACAGTCTATTCGGGCCAATCAACATCCTACAGCTCCAGACTGCATGTCCCTATCGGAAAGATCCCTGAGTGTCGTGGAACAGCATTCCCATCAGGTACCTCCCCAAGGGGAGTTCTCTACATTTTACAATCTACCCCCACAGGATATGCAGGACCTGGGGGATCGAGGGGATTGGATGGAACAGGAAGTGGGATCACTTCACAACGTGGACCAGGGCCTATCAGAGGCGGACCCGTTGGAAAGAGGGATGTATGTTGACGAAGGCATCACCCCTGACCAACCAGTGTTTACAGGGCTGTTTCACCCACCGTTATTTAAATCCCTGTTATTTAAGGCTAAGAACACTGCATGCCTTGATAGTTCCGCCCCCACAACACAACCATCAGGGTCTCAGGAAGAGCCGGGGGATTTAATCTTCTCTCAAATTGCCAACGAGGCGGAGGTGATCCCAGTCCCCCATATGTTTTCTGACCTAGTCCACAAGCAATGGGCTCTGTCAGCGTCATACCCAAGCTCCAACAGGATATGACAAAAAGTTTTATAATCTGACCCCTGAGTTTTCTAATTCCTTGAACACACCGGAGGTAGATGACCCAATAGTTGCCCTAGTATCCTCCTCTGCTATCCCAAGGGAGGCGGAAGAGGCTCTCAAGCCTGAAGAAAAGAGAGCAGAACTGGCTCTACGCAGGGCACATGTATCAGATGCGTGGGCCATTAGAGCAGCCACGGCCACTTCTTTCTTTACAGGGTCCTCACTTAGATGGCTTCGACATCTGAGGGAGATCATTCCATCTTCCAATATACGAGCGCACCAGGACGTTGCTAAAATAATTGCGGCTGCAGAATTTTCTGCAGACACAACCTTAAATGCAGTGAAGTTCTCTTCACGAGCTATAGCTTCACAAGTCTCAGCAAGATGGTTATTGTGGCTCAGGCATTGGCAAGTGGACACAAAACATAAGTGGAAGCTTGCCTCTGTGCCCATAACTGGGGAGAAATTATTTGACGGGGTCCATGATCCTTTCCTTATTGAGACTAAGAACAAGAAAAAGATACTCCCCTTTCTTTTTTGGAAATCGGAATCTAGAGCTCCCCAGCCATTTCGCAAGGGCTCCTTTTGTCCCTTTTATCAGGGATCCTTCTATCCTACATATCAGAGGACTCTGCCACAAAGCCAGGGGCAGCAGTCGGACAGACCTGACTTTGCGAACAGGAACAGACGTGGTCAGATTAGGAGACAGTTCTGGGGAACGAGTAGCAGGGCCTTTCGTCGCCCCAAATAGGGACTGTACAGAAGCACCCATTTGGAGCCATTTAAGATTATTTGCCGGCCAATAGGATTTCTCTGCTACTGATGCCTGGGTCAGGGACACCATCAGATTCGGCCTGGCCCTGGAGTTCCAATCCAACCCCCCAAACTTTTGTATGAGATGTCCTGTCTCTAGGGACCCTGGGAAGAGGGCTCTTATGCAGACAGCTATCTCCTACCTGCTGGAGATTCGGGCCATACAACCGGTTCCGACACATCAACAGGGTCAGGGTTTTTATTCCCACCTCTTTGTGGTCCCTAAAAGTTTGGGGGGATGGAGGGCGATTCTAAATCTAAAGCACCACAACCAATCCCTTGTCTATTGCAGGTTCAAAATGACTACCTTACAATCAATTTTGCTTAGTATCAGACAGGGCGACGTACTTACGTCCATTGACCTTACTGAAGCATATTTGCACATCCCAATTCGGCCTTCCCATAGTAAATTTCTCAGGTTTTGCTATAATAATTCACACTACGAATACGTTGCCCTCCCTTTTGGCTTAGCATCCGCCCCCAGGACCTTTACCAAGGTCCTGGAAGCCCTGGCCACTTCCCTCAGGGACAGACCCATTCGATTACAATGTTACCTAGATGACATTTTAATTCTGTCAACATCCATCCAACAGTCAAAGGTGGATACTCATACTACCATAATCACCCTTCAAAAGCATGGGTTTTCTGTAAACTGGGCAAAGAGCCATCTAGTTCCTACAACTAGATTATCTGGGGGCTATCCTTGATACCACAGAAGGGAAGGTTTTTCTTTTGCCCGATAGGCAGGAAAGTATTAGGAAACTGTCCCAGGAGATCAGAACCCTTAGATGGGGTACCCTTGGCCTTACTATCGCAGTTATTGGGGAAAATGATCTCCTGTATCTCCATTGTTCCTTGGGCCCACTTGCATGCCAGGACTCTGCAATGGTTCCTGTTGCCATACCAATGGTCCGGGAGAGACAGTTCCATGACTCGAGTCACAGTACTGAACACCTTCCTAAGATCTCTTTGCTGGTGGACCGTTCCCACTATCAACTGGGGTTGCCCGTTCAGAGATCCTTGCAGAGAAACAATCATGACAGACGCCAATCTGCTCAGATGGGGAGCTCACTATCTCTCCCACATGGTGCAGGGACGCTGGACCATCCCAGAGCAGGCGTACGACATCAACTGGTTGGAACTGAGAGCCGTCCACCTCGCCCTCCGCAGTTTTATCTCGACGCTGCATTCCAAACACATACTGGTGCTGACAGACAACATCACCGTGAAGGCCCACATAAACACACAGGGGGGCACTCACTCCAGACACCTGATGAGAGAGGCAGAGATATTGTTTCTGTGGGCCGAGAACAACTTACTCTCCATCAAAGCCGAGCACATCTCGGGCATCTCAAATGTCCAAGCGGACTGGCTCAGCAGGGCCATGCTCGACCAGTCGGAATGTCACCTACACCCCTCCATATTTCAAAAAGCAGTACAGAGATTCGGCCTTCCGGTAATTGACCTATTTGCTTCTCCCCTCAACACACAACTACCGCGATTCATCTCTTGGTACCCATCACAAGGGGCAGAGAATGTCAATGCCCTTCGTTGTCCTTGGCCTCCCGGGCTCCTATACGCATTCCCCCCCTTCCGGTGATACCCAGATTGATCCAAAAGATTTTGGATGAGAGGGCGGAGATATTAGTGGTGGCTCCCTATTGGCCCAGATGGACATGGTTTGTGGACCTGAGGAACCTATCCATCGAAGACCCTTGGAGAATTTTTGTCAACAATTTCACTTTCTGAAGGTCCAGTTCTCCACCCGGACCCACAATGGCTCAGCCTAACCATCTGGAAATCTGGAAATTGAGCAGAGACGTCTGAACTTCGAAGACATTTCAGCTAGGGTCATTGACACCATACAAGCGGCTAGGCGACCCTCTACAATTCGAATATATAACACCACCTGGTCTGTATTCTGTCGCTGGTGTACAAGATCACGAGTAGACCCCACCTCTCCATCGGTGGCTCAAGTGTTAGACTTTTTACAGGAGGGTCTAGATAAAGGGCTATTACCAAACACATTACGCAGATAGGTAGGGGCCCTGGCTTCGGTGATCTCTTGGGGTGATCTTCATTCCATTTCCCACCATCCTCGGGTTCGCAGTTTCCTTTGGTGTGCCACCAACTTGCGCCCTCAGGTAGTGCATCGGTACCCAACTTGGGACCTGAACAAGGTGTTGACTGCACTTGCCAAAGATCCCTTGGAACCCCTGAGGACCACCAGCCTCCATTTCCTGACATACAAAGTTGTCTTCTTAATTGCGATCACTTCGGCTAGGAGAATCTCCGAATTGGCAGCCTTATCAGTAAGAAAGGACCTTTGTATGTTCCACACGGACCGAGATGTCCTTAGGCCTGGTCCAACCTTTGTTCCAAAAATCAATTCAGCTTTCCATAGAGTGCAGGAATTAGTGCTTCCTAATTTCTGTTCGGCTCCATCTCATCGACTTGAATGCCAATGGCATCGTCTCGATGTACGTCGGGCATTACGCATCTACTTACAATGCATGGCACCTTTCTGGAAGACAGAGGCCCTCTTTGTTTCCTTACTTCCTAAGACTCAAGGTTGCAAAGTTTCCTCTTCAACAATTGGACGATGGCTGAGGGCCGCGATAGCCAAATCATATGAAATTCAATCCCTCCCAGTGCTGGAGGGCATCACAGCCCATTCCACAAGGAGTGCGGCAACATCGGCAGCTTGGGCCACTCAAGCCTAATCGAGGAAATTTGTAGAGCGGCTACTTGAGCCTCCCCATCGCCCTTTATCAGAAACTACAAAATCAATGTTTTTGCCTCTGCGGAGGCCTCATTTGGTAGAAGGGTCTTACAACAAGTACATAGGGACTGAGAGTAGACTTATTACCTGACGGAGTCCCTTACCGCGGACAGTTCCAGCTTTGGTATGTCCCACTACTGGATGCTCTGAACAGCTCAGGGGAGAAAGGGCATTGGTACTTACCTGATACGCCCGTTCTCTTTGAGCTGTGAAGAGCATCCAGCCCCACCCTATATCCGTCTGGTGGGGCACTGTTCCGGCCAACTGCTCTTTTAGGTAGGTTGAAGTATAGAAGGGTTCAACACTTCGACTTCGCAAAAACTGGGGATGCTAGGGTGGAGTCCCATGGAGGAGGAGGAGCATCCTAATAATTAAGCCTAGCCTGTCTAGGAAGAGACTAAGCACCTCCCACTACTGGATGTTCTTCACAGCTCAAAGAGAATGGATGTATCAGGTAAGTACCAACGCCCTTTTTCATATATTGCTGCTTTTACTGAGAAGTGTCTCTTTCTCAGGATTACTACTCTAAAGTAGTAGAAGAGCTAAATAGGTTACTGAACCTGAGGACAACACTGCTAAGTATAGGAACTCCAGGAAGAATTAACCCTTGTTGATAAGGCTAAAAGGAAAGAATGAAGCTCAGAGTAAGCTAGAAGAGAACATGAGTTGTAAAGTGCTGTTTGAAGTCCTCCTACAAGACATAATTCTAAAATAGAATGCAGGCCAGAAGCAAGTGGCAATAGCAACCACTTCTGTATTGTTGGCTAGACAATTGTATGGATGTGGTTGAAACATTTAAACAAGTTTGGGTGCTAATTGTGATACAGAAAGAAGGGGCCAAAAACATTTCAGGTCTACCATGTTCAACCTCAGGTTTAGAGGTTACTTTGAAAGAGAGGCCAAGTAGATCTATACAGAAGTGATCATGAGAAGATCTACATTTCCCCCAATTTCCTGCATGATAAGGAGGGTGCCTGATATACACAAACTATGGTTAGATGCAAAATACTCACTGCTCTGTGTTGGATTCTATCTGCGATCCATTTCTGCTAATCAGTAACCCTTTTTCATTCCAGGTGCAAGGTTCAAAAGCATGCATTTTTGCTAATATTTTCATAATCATTACAGTTATAATCATTACAGTTGTTTAATGGGGGTGATTTCTATGAAAAAAATCTTGCTTAAAGATAAATCTCCTATGCATCTCTTTTTCCAATTTATTTAAAATATTTTTAAAGATGATTTTGTTGTAAGTTCTTTTTCTTAAATCTTGTCAGAACCTGACTCAGGGTTTCTGGTTCTTTGTGGTACTTGGCCAGTCATTTGGCCCTCCTGTGGGAATTAGCAATGCATGTAATGCATATCCAAGTGGTGATGCATTGTTTAAAATCCTCTCGAACACATTGGTAGCCACCAATTGTATTAGACTAGATTTTCAGGTCAGTTAGGATTCCTGCAGTTTGTGTCATTTGGGCAGGAGTGTGAAAATTGCCATCCTATCTGAAATGGAGAGGCTAGAAAACTGCTGTTCAGTAACTTGAGTGAGCAGCATATGCAAAACTCCTGAAGCTTACTCAGTGAAATTTATTTTTAGATTTGGTAAGAATATTTTGCAGTATATACTTTATCTGTGTTTGAATTCTTTTTCCTAACCAAAAACAGGGAATAATTTAAAAATTTGCTGGCTTGCAGTTACTTAAAAATCTGAGCTTTTAAATACTTGGAATATAACTATGAAAACCACATTTTCTTTGTTAGAATAAATGTATTACTAAACTAGTACAAGATTCAGTAGTAATGTTGGTCAGTTAATATGACCAGCAGATCAGCAAAGAACAATACAGCTTGTCTCATAAGCAGATTCTAATATCTTGCACATTACTTTCTGTGATTTTCCATCCACCTACTTCTTAAAAATTTAATCAGGATGTCACTTGTCTGAATGCTATAATTTCATAAATAAAAATAGTGACATTCTTATACATAAGCACATGAGTCTTGTGGTGAAGTCAGTGGTCCAGAAGCAAGGGTGAGCTGACAGGCCAACATAACCCAAACTAAAATGTGCCACAAGTATAAAATAGGAACCCAGAGTGCATATAATAAAGTGTGCCAAATGACCGAACCAGGGAAATCAGCCTCAGACCATATAATATAGTCTGTCTTCATTTTTTTTGCATAGCTGCATATTTCTCAGTCAATATAATTAGATAAATAAATATGTCACAATAAAACAATTAAAAAAGCAATCCATTAAACATCGAATATAAAACTCCTTGAAAGATTATACAGCAGAGAAATAGGAAGTGGATTAAAAGAACAGAACTGAGGAAAAAAATCCCTCTTAGGCACAGGAAAGAAGACAATATGGAGCCACTAACCTCCTGGGAAGGATGTTCTGTTATCGAGGGAAAGGGCCTGTGATGGAGTACCCATGTCCTGAGTAAACCACCTGTTATATTTCAATATATGAGGTAGCCCAGAGCAGATTCCCATCTAGTGGGAATGCAGTAGGAATGTGATGGGAAAGTAGTCTTTCAGTTACAGTTGTACTGCTTAAACACAAGCATGTTTTGCTGCATTTCAAATGAACTAGAAGATCAGGGAAGATCATTCAATCAGCACTGTATTATAACATTCAGATTGATTCCATACTTTGCCTTATCGTATTTTGTATTTGCTGGAATTTCTTTGCCATCTTCAAAGCCAGCCTCATGTATCATACACATTTGATTCATACTAAAGCAGTTTAAATCATGGTGTCAGAGTTCCAGAAAACCTCAACTCCAACAAATAACTCTGAGACAGACATCTTCTCAAAAATTCTTTTTATTGGAGTAGCAAACTGGCACATCTGGGAAATCCCAAATCTGAAAGTTCCGGGTTTCCCTTCAATAAGCAAAATATTACAAATCCACCCCCTGCACCCCTCACTGCATCACATGCCCCAATCACCATCCGTTCCAACTTGAGACGTCCCCCAATCACTCTTCAACCAGGTGCAGAAATAACATGACCTTGACTTAAAAGAAGAATGCTATTATGTCTTAACCACATACGCTTCAAGAAATTCCCCTCCCATTTCCCCAGGCTCAAGAATGTGGCAGTGTAGAAGTGTCTGGTGCTAATATGGCTTCCAAAGCTGACACATGGATTTATAAGGAAAATCAGCTTATTTATGTCTATACTTTTAGTATTATTATTTTAAATGTACAGTATTTCTATCCAACATTATTAATGAAAAGAGTTCTAGGAATTTAAATTGAAATAAAATTTCTCCATGATAGTTCTTCATTTGATGCACACTGCATTACTGAATATGCAAATTTTAATCCACTGTAGTACTTTACAACAATGAGGAAGATATACTTTGTAGAACTTTTATTTGCTCCACTATCTGAGATAGACTAACAGAATAACAGTTGGAAGGGATCTTATAGGTCTTCTAGTCCAGTGTTCCCCAATCTTTCTGGGTTGATGATCCAGCATGGGGGGATGTGGGATGATTTTGTGTGAGGGGCAAAAAAGGGGTACATGCACATGTGTGCTCCCCACAGACTGCAACTCACGCAGCCCTATTGCAAATAGGCCACAGCCTGAGAGAGGTATTGTGCTATCAGATAACATAGGGAGACTTTTATGTAATTCAGTGGAACAGAAATTGGTTTTATTTGGAAAAGATACTCTTTTGTTGATTTCTAATCCTCAATTACTGTTCCACTGTTGATGCTAATAATGGATGCCTTTAGTAATTGCAGGACACTCTATTAACTGGTTCAAATTAGAATTGATGCCTGTAGCTGAAACTTTGTTTACCTATCCATTTAAGGAATATCAATTCTGTATTTGTACCAAATCCATTAAAAATCTAGGGATGTGTATACCAAAAGATATAATTCAATAACATGTAATATAAATAAAATATAGAGAGAGGTTTCTTCAGATATTAATAGATGAGAGTCATTAAATCTCATCTATTGCAAATTGAACATTCTCTAAATGAATATTATTCCTGGATTAATTTAAAAAAATACACACACATATACATAGCTGGATAGGGTAATGGTTAGAGCCCCAACTTTGATGCAGGTGATCAGGCTTCAAATACCGACTGGTATCAATAGGGGTCCTTGGCCAAGGACCCTTAACACCGTACCTTCTACTCAAAATATGAGAGCGACATGAACCTATTTATTTATTTATTTATTTAATTTGACTTGTATGCCGCCCCCTCTCCAAAAGGACTTGGGGCAGCTCACAGCTAAAACATCACAATAAATAATTAACTAAAACCAGATTAAACAAGAACAAGTCAAATACAAAATTTAAAACCATCAAAGTTAAAGCAACCATCAAACCCCAGGAGATCAGCACAGCCCGGACTGCACAAATAACCAGGTCTTTAAATTGTGGCGGAAGGTGCGGAGATCGGGGGCCAACCGGAGCCCCCGTGGAAGCTGATTCCACAAAGTGGGAGCTGCCACAGAATAGACCCTCCCCCGGGTCACCGCCAAATGACATTGAGTCGCAGATGGCACCCCGAGGAGCCCCCGTCTGTGCGCTCGCACAGGGCGGTTGGTATTTGATGCTGGCAGGAGTCGTTCTTGTAAATACCCCGGACCCATGCCTTGTAGGACTTTGAATGTTAACACAAGAACCTTGAACCTTTAGCTTTTTCCCCCACACCCTTCCATGTATATACACATGTATATAATCATATAGCACAGCAATAGCTATATGTGTGACTTCAATATTTGGTGCATTTCTAAAAACCTCCAAAAATTCTAAAAAAAAAATAAATTCCTACCACTGTCTTAACAATTGGATGATTATTTATTGCTCTACAATTTGCATCAACTTTGTTTTCTCCAAAACCCAGATTTTTTAAACAGATATTCTAACATGACTTCTAGGAGAACTAGTGTGTGAGGCATTTCCTTGAATTTGGCTTAGAGTAATGAGTTATAGTGACTGTATTCTAGCTCTGTTTCTAGTACCTGTTTGTGGTATCTTCATTTCCAGATGTCTTGGTAGTTGCTGTATTTTAAACAACTGACTCTAGATAAATTAAGGGGAGGGGAGGAATCCATATACAGGAAATCCTTAACCTACAACTTATAACCATTTGTTTAGTGATTGCTCAAACACCGAAAAAAGTGAGTTATGACCGTTCTTCATACTTATTATGACCTTTAAAGCATCCCCTTTGTCATGTGATCAAAATTTGGATGCTTGGCAACTGACTCATATGTCCTGGGGTCATATGACCCATAGGTCCTGGGATCATGTGGTCACGTTTTGTGACTTTCTGACAAGCAAAGTCAATGGGGAAGCCAGATTCACTTAAGAATTGTATTAATAACTTAATAATTGTAGTAATTCACTTAACAACTATGGTAAAAAAGATGATAAAATGTAGCAAAACTCACTTAACATCTGTCTTGCCTAGCAACAGAAATTTTGTGCTCAATTGTGATCAGGATTTACTTGTATGTAGAATGGATTCCTTTAACCAATAATTCTAAAAAACAGGAGAAAAGAATTGAAAATTATCATCAAGATTTAGTAATTTAGAGCATGCTCATTTATCGTTTCAAACAAAAAATGGTGAATAGCTTTCACTTGGTGTATACTTCAGACTGTTGTGCTCTCCCTTTAGTAAATTATAAATTTGTAAATTATATATATAAAGCCAAGGTCTGAGAATATGTACGGGAAATGCATTTTATATTATATAATTTACATAAACACATGTCTATTTTTTAAGTATACTTTTCTATTGGACTTTAAGTATACTTTTCCATTGGACAATATACAAACAGACAAAAAAAGAAGTAAGAGTAAAAAGAGCTTATTTAAGTATCTTGAAAACTGAACTAAGACCTTTAATAAATTTTCTGGGATTTACAGACTTACTTCAGATATAATGCAAGTTATACTGGTTTTGGTTCTTTGTAAATGAATCTAGAAATACTGTCCGTCTTGTTTTTTGTTTTGTTTTGTACTCTAGATCACTTTTTGAATTCCTAGTGTAAACTCTATAGTTTTTTTCTTAACTAAACAAATCTTTGTTTGTTTAGTTTATTACAACCATAAGGCCTGATATAATAAAATATCTAGTATCTAAAATATATAAGTCTAAAATATCTAATAGAACTGTAGAACTGTTACATTAATCTATATGCACACCATGTACACTATTCTCAAACGTCATATATATACATACAGAAAAACAAATATCCAGACAAATATAAATAAAATTACAGTTAAAAAGTAAAATAAGACACAAAGCCAAAAGTACTTTTTTGAAAGAGTCTTAAGAATGTAAAGATTTTGTACATCAATAATATTTCTGTAGTATTGGTACAAGACTATATGTACAAAACAAAAAATATAATATTGGCAGTAATTGGAAGTATTTATATATATATATTTGTTTTCGTAGATTTTCACGGGTAAAGGTATGTAGGTCTTGGTGTATTCGGGTCTTGTCCCGTGTAAGATTGAGAATACCTTGGCAACGTTTCGACGAAATCTCATCCGTCATCTTCAGGCTGGTGTCTTCAGCTTCGTTCTTCTGGGAGAAATGCGTGATCGTGGCTGTTTTTCCCTTTTAAACTCCAGAGTTGGCTGTGTTGTTACTTCTTGATTGGTTGATGGAGTTGATGTATGCAGATTGGATGGCTTTTTCCTGAGACCCTGTGTGGCTGAGGTGCTGGCTGTGTGTCTCTCAGCCTTTTGTGTTGTAACGACCTGGGTAATGGGCTGTGTGATGACCTTCTGAGTTCTATTGTTGTGACATCCTGGGTGTGGTGCTGTAGTCTCCTGGGTCGTTGTCTGTGTTGCAACCTCCTGATGTTTTGTGTTGTAATCTCCTGAGCTCTGTGATGTAGTATCCTGGGTGGAAGGCTGTGATGTGACATTCTGTGATGTGACATTCGGAGCCAAACCAAGGCCCAGAATGTCACATCACAGCCTTCCACCCAGGATACTACATCACAGAACTCAGGAGATTACAACACAAAACATCAGGAGGTTGCAACACAGACAACGACCCAGGAGACTACAGCACCACACCCAGGATGTCACAACAATAGAACTCAGAAGGTCATCACACAGCCCATTACCCAGGTTGTTACAACACAAAAGGCTGAGAGACACACAGCCAGCACCTCAGCCACACAGGGTCTCAGGAAAAAGCCATCCAATCTGCATACATCAACTCCATCAACCAATCAAGAAGTAACAACACAGCCAACTCTGGAGTTTAAAAGGGAAAAACAGCCACGATCACGCACTTCTCCCAGAAGAACGAAGCTGAAGACACCAGCCTGAAGATGACGGATGAGATTTCGTCGAAACGTTGCCAAGGTATTCTCAATCTTACACGGACAAGACCAATACACCAAGACCTACATATATGTGTGTGTGTGTGTGTGTGTGTGTGTATTTTTCATAGATTTTCACTGGTAAAGGTATGTAGGTCTTGGTGTATTCGGGTCTTGTCCGTGTAAGATTGAGAATGACGAGCCATCTTCAGGCTGGTGTCTTTGGCTTTGTGCTTGTGCCAAGCTGAAGACACCAGCCTGAAGATGGCGAGTGGGATCTCGTCGAAACGTTACCAAGGTATTCTCAATCTTACACGGGACAAGACCTGAATACACCAAGATAGATAGATAGATAGATAGATAGATAGATAGATAGATAGATAGATAGATATTACTCTACAGGTTTTAGAGCTCTTTGTTTTTATGCTAGCCAGTGAAAGATGTATTATCATTACCCAGTCTTTGTAATTACATACAGTACTTGCCAGGTAGCAATAGGAATGAAACCAGTGTGTTATGTTGCATTAATTTATATGAAGTAAGAAATAGAAACAATAAAGCAACATAAGTATTCATTGTGAAAACTTGTTGGGTTATTTTCCCAATTTATTTATTTATTTATTCAGACACTTCGACCAAGAGGATTGACAGTGTGATTTACTGAGTTCAAATTTGAAATTTTCTGAAACTTTAAGATTTTCAAGAGAAACTGTCATGCTTTAATATATAATTAAAGAAATAAAATAATTTAATACTATAAGAACTTAGACTAATATTGATGAGATTCCATTGAATATACATGTACACTATTCTCAAATGTTTTAAATGATCTTAATGATGTGATAGTTGAACTTAATTCATTTGTAACCAAGTTGGAACTTCTGACTAACTCATTTTGGCTTCAGCCTATCAAATTTGAACTGTAACAAAGAATTAAAAGGAGTTTCTACAATACTCAATAGAAGAATAAGGGTTCTGTTCAGAAATGAAAATGAAGCCAGATAAGAAATATGTCAAGCTGATTGATGGTTACAACAAAATTCTCAAGTTAGAACTTATTAGTAATCATACAGAGACTCCCTGTTTTCTTGAACAAATGGTGCAGCCATCGCTTCTCTCAGTCAAGTGACTCAGCTTTGTGTGCCAGCAACATAAGATCTCACATGATGCTGGCCGCCATGTTTTTAATTCTCCCAGCTGCTGCCAGGAATCACTTTTCTTCCAATTACCTTTCCTTTCCCTTGTTTAAACAAACAAACAAACAACAAACAAACTACAGGGTGCAACTGGGGTTGGTGCCACAGACAGATTTCAAAGAAGCCGTGCATACCTTCATACATTTTGCCTCTTTTTCACTTCCTGTAGGGTCATAAAAATAACATTCTAGTGAACCCTTAAAGAGTTACAACTGAATATAGTTGAACAGCCTCTGGCCATGCCTGCAACACCATGCATCATTGCTGTCCTAGACAATTTGTTTAGTAACTAAATTCACCTTTTACCATCAAACTTCCAAAAGTACATTTAAGGTAGAATTCTCTGTTCTATTTTCTGTACCTTTTGTTCTGGTCATAGATGATGTTAGTTACTAAACAAATTAAAGCTTATGGTAACTCCAGGCAATTGTAGCTTCTCATGCTGGAGTGCTCCCAGTGGATTTATGCCTTATGACTCCACTTTCCACTAGCACAATAGTCTGGAATATTTAACAATTAAATGTCTAGGACAGCAGTGATGCATGATGTCGCAGGCATAACCAGAGGCTATATCTCTCTATTTCTTCAGCAGCCATGCAATTTTGATGAGTTGACAATTTTGTCAAGAGTACAGTGATGGCTTCTGGGAACTGTCAAATAATTAATTATACTCTTAGGATTAGCCACAGTATGTGACTTAATGCTTCAATGGATTAAATATCACTGTTTTGGGAGCTAGGCCATTTTAATAATCTTAGAGGAAGAAAATAACTAATCTGGCAACTAAATGTTAGTTGGGGGCAGTTTGTAACTTCCTTTCTATATATAGCTGGAGATAACTTTACAGATGTTCTTATAGACAGGAAATTCAGCTCCCTTCTTCCTACTCAGTTTCCAATATTTTTGATGTCAGTTATACAATGTCCTGTTAGCCTGCTGTGCCAGTTTTTTAATAGCATATGCCTGAAATGAAGGCTGCTTGAATTAAGTCTCTTAAATTTAACAAGCTGTCTTACAGGATGTGGCTGTCATATGGGGAAGAAGAAAGAAGGAGACCTATTTATATTACATGAGCAAAGCAGAATAACAATAATATGATTCGATTGTGCACTGCATTTCTTATATAGGATATATAATAATAATAATAATTCATTAGACTTGTATGCCGCCCTCTCTCCCTAAAGACTCAGGGCAGCTCACAATATAAAACACAATACAATAATTTACTTAAAAAATAATTAAACAATACAAGCCCAATAATACAATAAAACTAATTAAGATTACTTTAAAAGAAGAGATCCCCCCCCCCCGGTTCAGTCCAGGCCGGCCTGCTGAAATAACCAGGTCTTCAGGTCCCGGCGGAAGGAGCGGAGATCAGGGGCCAAACGAAGGCCCAAAGGGAGCTGGTTCCAAGGGTAGGTGCTCCCACAGAGAAGGCCCTACCCCTGGGCACCACCAGCCGACAATGTCTGGCCGACGGTACCCCAAGGAGGCCCTGCCTGTGGGAGCGTACAGGGCGATCGGAATGTGATGCCAGCACTGCCATATACTGCTGTCAGTGGTGGATTGAGCCAGGTTCAAGTCAGTTCATGAGATGACAGTGAATTTTTTTTCTTCTCAACCTCACTGAAAATTCAGTTGTTTAAGTGTTGACTATAACTCTGAGAAACGGTTTTCCTCAACTTTGTGTGTGACCTCTTGAGATGTGAACTCCTAAAATTCTCAGCAAAGCCATAAGTTAAGGTTCAGACATTTGGGATCAGACCTAATAGGAGGTAGCTGCCTGAGACTGTTATATAATTGTAATTGAGACAGAAACTAAACTGAATAGTGTAGACATTTGTAATTACATGTGCTTATTGTTTTGATATAGATTTTGGGCATAGATGATGTCAGCCTTGTGAAGTAGTCCAGATAGAAAGCATGCCCAGATGAACTAATTCTACTTTATTTTAATGTTACATTAACAAAATATTGTAAATCTGAAAGTACATTTTCCCCTATCATCTTTAGAGTCCAAGAAGCTTTCAAAATTCCGTTCTGAGACATTTGTCATGCCTATATTCCTTCTGCAGTCTCAGCTACTGCTTCTCCAACCATTCTATGACTGTGGCTCTTGTCCTTGTCTTCCAAGTTTATTCCCATATAACATTACAGAGGGCTTTTAATGCTTCCCATTGAACACCATTTTATATAGCTACTTTATTTTTCTTCTTTAATTGACTCATCTTTAAAATAAAGAATAGAAGTACCGGTAGTAGGAAAAAATAATGAGTGTCTTCTGCCCATTCTCCTTTAAATAGTAAAAACGTTGTCTTGAAGAACTCTCCCAGTTCCTAGGAAAACATTCAAGGGCTGTGATAACTGGGGTTTTTTTAGCGCTTGAGATACAAGAATATTTCCACTGGTGAAAAATTAAAAGGATTTTCAGACTTTATTTGCTCTTCAGCTTTTTTCATTACTTACTGTTGCTGTCTCTAAATTCTGCTATTTCATTGTCACTAAGTAGCTTATGCAGTAAATAATAAAATGATGTATGACCAGTAACATTGGACTATTGATACCAATGAATATTCAAAATAATATAAGGAGTCCTTGCCTTACAACCACAATCAAGACCAGAATTTCCATCACTAAGTGATGTGATTGTTCAACAATTCACACTCAAGTTTGTAACTTTTTGCCATGGATATTAAGCAAATTCTCCATTCATTTTGATTTTGAGAAGCCCACTGGGAAGGTCACAGATGTTGGTCATGTGACCCCAGGATGCTGCAACCATTGTAAATACATACTGATGGCCAAAAGCCTGAATTTTAATAATGTGACTGTGCGGATACTGTGATAGTGATAAGGGTGAGGACTGCTCATAAGTCAACTTTTTTCAGCACCTTCATAACTTTGAATAATCATTAAATGATCATAAGTCAAAGACAACCTGCACCGAACTCAGCCCAGATGACATCGGCCAGACTCTCTGTAAGCCCCTCCTCAGACCACTGCAAAGTAGAGTTCAACCCCTCCCGGATCCGAGTGATCTTATCCGACAGATATTGTCCAAATTCCTCAGCCCTACCCTGCAGAGGGTCCCTCCCCGGCTCCCGATGTAAAAGGGAGCGTGTGACCCTGAACAGGGCGGCTGGGCGGCTATCTGCGGATGCTATGAGGGCAGAGAGGTAAGCCCTCCTCGCCGCCCCCAGAGCTCCCAGGTAAGTCCTAATATAGGATCTTAGCTGGGTTCGGTGATATGATACAATGGTGCTGAGATAACATCTGCCAGCTCCTTCAGAACTCTAGGATGTAAACCATCGGGTCCCGGTGATTTATGTGCATCAAGATCAGATAGATCTTGGTACTTCTCTAACCATTTTCTTGCTTATTTTAATTTTTATTTCTAGTCTATCTTTTACAGTTAGATTTTTGGTAAGTTGGGCTATAGTTTCTTTTTGCATGAAGACTGATACAAAGAAATCTGGGCTTCATTCCCACTAATAGACTGTGTAGGATGCTACAATATAATTTAATGTTTTAATTAATTTATTTCAAATTATTTGGCATGTCTTTGAAAGATATAAATCTAAATAAATAATAATAAAAATGTAAAAACTTGAAATGAGTTTGTATACTATGCCAGTTCCCAATCTATTTTCTAAATGTCAGATTTCTACTTATTTTAATAAAAGTGCATGCAAAGAGGAAGTTAAAAAATAAGAAATTAATATAAATATTATTCTATTAGCATAAATATTGTTCTCTCTCTTATCTATAGATGCATTGGTTTTCCCAGATGATATTGGCATTAAAGAAATGTATTTCTTCTTGGATTAGAATGGAAGTCACATCTGACTTGTTGCAATCAGTTTTATCACAATGCAGCTAAGTTAGAATATCCTCTCCCATATTAAAGGTTTCTTGAGTAAAAATGTCAAAACTTGCAAGAGAGATACAACATGAGGAAATCTCAGATGAATGATATATAAAGAACAAATAATTACGAATACTTTTGACATTTATTGCTAAGAAACCATGTTCACAGATTGGATCAATTTGTATGCAGCCACAGATGTAATTCAACATTTCTGCACAAATCAGGAAGCTATACTTATTTGCAGGAAGACAAACACTACAAAACTGTTGAGTATTTTAATGAGCCAGCTGGTAGGAGAAGTCTAGATCATTCTTAAGTCGGAACTATTTTGCTTCCTGATATCAAAGAACCTGAAGTGTTCCACTTTTTTGATTTCAGTTAAATATGCTAATACAGTGGCTACTTGGAAGAAATAAAAATTGAATGTTTATTTTCAAACCTTCCGTTTGTTTTCCTTAGATATTATATTTGTCTAAAAGGAAGTCAACTATAAATTGAAGAATTACAATTTTTCCAAAAGAGTACAGTGAACAAAAAACAAAACTCCTTTGCAATATCTAGCTTCCTCATACCAGTACACACATTTATTTTTACCAGCAGAAACGGAAACAAGGACGAAAGTTGTAGATTGAAAGGGAGAGTTCTGTTAAGACATTTTGAAAATAATTAAAATTCAGGGAGTAAGTCACTCCTCCCAAGCCATGACTAAGCTTGAAAAATCTACATGTTTCAACCTGGATACCTG
The DNA here is from genome assembly GCA_009733165.1 of Naja naja. NCBI lineage: Eukaryota > Metazoa > Chordata > Lepidosauria > Squamata > Elapidae > Naja > Naja naja. The sequence goes on along the minus strand of CM019150.1, from coordinate 112,695,445 downwards.
CAGCTATTTTAGCTCTTAGTGGGTAATTAATTACCTTGGGGAAAACAATCTTGCCTTCCTTTAGGGAACACAGATTAAGTTTTATTTATTACAAGCCCAGCTTACTTCAGAGGGAGGTTACTGTGAGGATAAACTAAAAGAAGTCCCATGTAAGTCATCCTGGAACTAGCATAAAGGCATGATAAGAATCAGCAAAATAAGTGCTGCACTGTAATTTAAGAAGCGAAACAGATCCTGCCTTGCATCCTCTCTTTTTCTGCTTGCACTTTAAAGTGATTGCTTAATCATTTTTCATTAACATTTAGCAGCTTTCAAATGTCTCAGATATGAATGCTCCACAATTTGAACACTATTACTGTAGTCAGCTTGAGGCATATTGCAGCTGTATGTGAATATATGCATGGTTTGCCTAACTTGGTGAATTTTTAAATGGAATTGAAACAAAAACAACAACAAGATGAGGTACACTATTTGAATATGCATCTCTGTGACAGACTTCTGAGCCCTTTAATAGCCAGCCTGTAGGCTTTGAGATTTGGTACATGGTCAAAACAGAAAAGAAGTGCTTATAGCATCAAGAAACAAAGTTGCTCTGGCCTTCAACTTTTGCTTAGGTTGAAAAAGGCATATTGAAAGAGGATGGACGATCCTTGGATTTTTATCTCCCTTGATTCTTTTATTTCAGATTATATTGCTGTGCTGGCAATATAATCACTTATGAAAAAACGTTCTGTCCCCATGTGTTACATGATGGTCTCAATCCCATTCTCAATATACCTTTGATATCTGCTCTAAAAACGTGGATGAAAGAGCTGCTTTCTAAATAAATAAATGGTTCAGGTACCCCTCTGTTAATATTTCCAGACTCTTCCAAGAAGACCATATCCTGATTAGTCACTTGTTTCCTTTTTCTAAATTTCATTACATTTGCTTAACCTTGGAATGAATGCTCACCATGTTTTTGAATGAAAAGTATTACTTAGTTCTTTCTTCTGAAAATTGGCAGACAGTACCAGTGATTCATCCATCAAACAGCCAACCCTTCTGACAACTGATAACACAAGAGGCAGATCTCATGACAATAAATATGCTTGTTCCTAGTTTTGAAGGAACCTCTGATATTTTCAAAACTAATGGTGAAACTAATGGTGAAAACTGTTCAAAAGTGATTAAAAGAAAGTTCAGGGGAAAAAGTGTGCTTCTGAAGTCTAATATTTACAGAATTTCTGATTGTACTGCATTTATATATGCTCAGGAGAGATTACTACAGTGTACATTTATTATTCCCTGTTCAGACATGACTCCTTCCAAGCTAGCTCTTCAAGAAGTAGAATAAGATGTCTAGGCCTCAACATTAGACACTTGTGATTGTAGAAATGCAAAAGTTGCCTACTTTCAAAAGAAGCTTTTTGTAGTGATTTATGTAGACTGGAAATCCATTTTTAGGTTTAAGAATAAAATGTGGCTTGCTACCAAAAGCAGCAAACCCTGGTTAAAGTAGACTGCAAACTCCACAGCTGCCCAAGAGGTTCAGAAGGGATCTTTCCTAGTTTCTTGGGCTATAAAGAAGACAGAGCTAGAAATGTATTTTCAGACTTGCAAGATTCTGTCAATATAGCAATGTAGTTACAATAAAGTAGAATTAACTCACCTGGTTGTGATTCCTGTCTTGTTTACCTGTGAAGCCAACAGATGGGGATGGCTTGTATAGCTGTTCATTCAGTAGTAGTCAGTATGACTTGATGCAGCATCATAAGATAATTTTTTGAGTGAATGGGGATGGTACTATAACTACATTAGTCAGATTGCATATCTTATAAATCTTACTCTCTATAATGAAGACATGGATTTCCTCTTTGCTGCAGACTATAGAATCTAGTATGTCCTTTTAATCTGGAAGACTGATTAAACAGAGATACTTTCATAATTATTGACAGCCCCATTTATCCTTAATTATGGAGACTTACTCTCTCATATCTTAACCTAGGTTTATTAGTACAAAATGGTAACACATGTGGGCCATTTTGAGCTGCTGGATAAAAGGCAGGCTTTAAACCTAAAAATAATGTCAAAAACTGCAATTGATAATGGAGGCAGCTCCATGTTTGAAAATGTGTTGACATGAATAAATGGGAGAGCGTCATTTCTTCATCCTCATTTTTATAATGATCATTAATCAGAACACAGTACTACTGAACAAGTGTAGAGTGAACGTATTTACTGTTTTTAGAACAATTGCATCAATCACTGATAAATTATTGATGTTAATAAGTTATTTTAAAAGAAGCTTATTAGTATTAATGGCAGTGTAATGAATGTCAAAGGATTGCATGCCAAGTTTGATTTATAAAGTAAATTTGGCATTTTTCATGAAGTTTCTTTTTAGCTACTAAGTAGTCTAGATTAAACCACAAAGAATGACACCATGAGACATCAGTGAATCATTTTCAGAGTACATAGAAGCCAGATTCTGAGTTCAAAAATGACACAGACAATGCTATTTTTCTTCTTTCTTCTTTGATGGACTTTCCCCCAGTGGTGTTTATGTAATGCATCTCTTCCCTAATTGACATCTGTGTTTGTTGCCAAACATTTATACATTTATAAAAAATGACCAAAATCCCATATCTGCTTTTTCCATTCTGTTTTTATTTCAGTAAGCAATTTGGCATGGTCCTTTCCAAAAAGTAAAATGATAGACAAAAGGTAGCCTTTAGGTTTTAGGCCATATTTTTTATGTCACTAGGCCTCTTGGGGGTCTGAAGAAACTTAGGTAAAATCAGCAATATTGTTTTTTGTTTATTTATTTAAATCATTTATATATCTGCCTATCTTATATCAAACTTTGTCCTGTAACTATAAAAAAAACTCATCAAATGCTGCTGCATCATAATCATTGTGCTATTAAAACTATCTTTAAAAGGTTTTAGAACTTTCAATTTGTCAATTGTCAGTTGCTTTTCTGCTAAAGAGGAGGATTGCACTTCTAGACTCACTCCACTTTCTTTTAGTCTTGCCCAGGGGTGGGATGCTACCGGTTTGGCCCAGTTCTATAGAACCAGTAGCTGTGAAGAGCATCTGACAACAAGTTTGGTGTTTAGCCCACCCACCTGCCCGGGCTCTAGGCTGTCCTTTATTACCTGCTTTTCCCTTCTCAGCTGCTTTGCCCGGCACAGCTGAGGTTGAAAAAGCAGGAAACAAGGATTTTCAACCCGCGCAGTGCTTGTCAACTGTCCAGGCAGCACAGCTGATTTCTTGCAAATGCTGCACACACATGTAGTTTGGAGAACCGGCAAATCACTCCACTGACTGGCCCCGCGCCTCCTCGCCCACTCCTTACCTGGCACACAAGCCATCCAACTTGCCTGGTTTGGTAAGTTGCTATTTTTTTTCCTTTTTTCCCCCGACCATCAACTGTTCTGCTCTGCCAGGAGATTTAGATTAGCTAGAAAGCAGGAAATCCTTGGATTTCTTGCTTTCTAGCTAATCTGAAACCAGAGTCGAACCTTCCTTAGGACTGAAGCTTCCAGTGCAGACTCAGGTAGCTGATTGGAGATAGATAGATCTCTAAGTGAATCTGTGATTCTGTGAGCAACTTAATCTGCCTGCTTTGCCTGCTTTTGGGTAAAAGATGCTCTTTTTTATTTAAAAAAATCAATATTTACATAAATATTTATAATATTTACACACAAGCCATGCCCACCCAGCCACATGACCACCAAGCCATGCCCAGTCAGCAAGCCACACCCAACCAGTCACATGACCACCAAGCCACATCCAACAGAACCAGTTGTTAAGAAATTTGAATCCCACCCCTGCTTTAATCCCTAATAATGGGCTCTGATATGTGGTTCAACTGAGACCACAATCATCACTTGGAATAGGGAGTGATTATAGCCTTGGACAAGCTTTATCTGTCCCTGGTTCAGTTGAATATTTAAATTAAGAAACTGGTGAAGGTCATCTGTCAACATGAGCCAACCATACACCTGTGCTCTAGGTTGACTAAGTGATGCCATCAAAGCTCTTTGCCAGTGTTTCAAAATTGTGGGTGCTTGCATGGGTAGAACAACTCAAATCTGAGAAGATTAAGGCTGTGGGTTTTGAGATCCCTCGTCCCCAGATCTAAAGACTTTCCATCTTTATCTTTAAACAGGGCAGTGTTCCCTCAGGACAGCATTAGTGTGCAATTTATGCTCCCCCCTGAATTTATGGTTCCTGTTCGAAGAGAAGGTGGCAACTGTGGCCCAGAGGGCATTTGGACATATATGCCAATTGTATCCATTTCTGGATTGGGAAACCATATTTCATGGTAATTCATGCCAATTTATGGCTTAGTCATCTTCCAGTTGGATTACTGTAATGCATTCTATATTTGGCTACCCTTGAGGAGCATTTGAAAAATGCAAGTGATCCAGAGCGTAGTGGCATGGGAAGATTGGAGCCTTTCAAACTATGCCCATGTAACACCTTTGCTTTGCAACCTACACTGGATCCCATTGGACTTCTCAGGGTAATTTAAGGTGCTAGTATCACCTATAAAACTGTGCAAAGCATAGGGTCAAGTCATGTTACCATTTCTGCTCATCCCACCATAACTGGAAGAATTGGCACTTTCCAGGTTCCATCTACTATGTTTGACAATGTCATCTTGTGTGACTTAGGAGTTACTCTTTTGTTTTGCTTCATTGCTCTGTGGGAACAGCAACACCTTTTCCCAAAGTCTAGATGGCCCCAACATTGTTGGTCTTGCATAAGGTGTTAAAGACCTGGGTGTTGCTAAGGCAGTTAATTAATTTAATTTAATAATGGGATTTATATGCCGCCCTATCTCCCGAAGGACTCAGGGCAGTTCACAACAGTAAAAACATACAATACAAAAGTTTAAAATTTAAAAGATATTAAACAAGAATCCCAATAATTATAATTAAAAACCGACAATAACCAATAAAAACCATTAAACACCCCCCCCCTCAGTGCAGGTCGACCTGTTGGGAAGAGCCATGTCTTCAGGTCGCAACGGAAGGATCGAAGGTCAGGAGCCATCTGCAACTCCAAGGGCAGTTGATTCCACAGGGTTGGCGCACCAACAGAGAAGGCTCTCCCCCTGGGGGTCGCCAGCCGACACTGGCCAACGGCACCCTGAAGAGGCCCTGTCTGTGGGAGCACACAGGGCGCTGGGAAGTTGTTGCTGGTAGTAGAAGGTCCCACAAATACCCTGGCCCTAAGCCATATAGGGCTTTATAGGTGATTACCAGTACCTTGAATCTCACCCGGAGGGCAACCAGCAACCAATGCAACTCACGCAGGAGGGGTGTAATATGGGAGTATTGGGATACTCCCATCAGAACCCGCGTGGCCGCATTCTGCACCAATTGAAGCCTCTGGGTGGTCTGCAAGGGCAGCCCCATGTAGAGAGCATTGCAGTAGTCCACACGGGAGGTAACAAGCACATGAGTAACCGTATGCAAGGCATCTCAGTCCAGATAGGGGCGCAACTGATGCACAAGATGAACCTGAGCAAAAGCCTCCCTGATCTTGGCTCCCACCTGATCCTCCAAACTGAGCCATGCATCCAGAAGGACACCCAAGTTGCACACCCTATCTACGGGGGGTAACACCTCTCCCCACATAACTAAAGATGGAACATCCTGGGTCATCCGAGTTGCCGGTATGTACAGCCACTCGGTCTTGGCCAGGTTGAGTCGAAGCCTGTTCCTCTCCATCCAGATCCGTACTGCTTCCAGGCATCGGGACATCACGTCGAGGGCATCACTGGGTTGGTTAGGGCTGGAGATAAAAAGCTGGGTATCATCAGCATACTGATGGTACCTCACCCCAAAACCATGGATGATCTCACCCAGCGGTTTCATATAGATGTTGAACAGGAGGGGAGAGAGGACCAACCCCCAGGGCACCCCACAAGAGAGGGGCCTCAGGGTTGACCACCATTCTCCTGCCAACACCGACTGCGAATGACCTGAGAGGTAGGAGAAGAACCACCGTAAAACAGTGCCTCCCACTCCCAGCCCCCCGAGGCATCGTAGTAAGATACCATGGTCAATGGTATCAAAAGCCTCTGAGAGATTTAATAGGACCAGGACAGAGGAATAACCTCTGTCCCAAGCCCTCCAGAGATCATCCACCAGTGCGACCAATGCCGTCTCCGTGCTGTACTCAGGCCTGAAACCCGATTGATATGGATCCAGATAATCAGATTCCTCCAGGAACACCGAGAGCTGTCGAGCCACCACACTCTCAACAACCTTCGCAAGAAAGTGAAGGTTGGAGACAGGACAGAAGTTGTTCAAAATAGCTGGGTCCAGGGCAGGCTTCTTTAAAAAAAAAAAAGGTTTTATTTTTCCAAAAAGAACAAACATAACAAACAAACATACAACACATAAATCCATATCAATTTCAAGTGTGTCGGTCGTTCAAAAATCACAGTGCCTTCCCCTCGTTATTCATACTCGGTATTACAAAAAGGAAAAACTATTATCATTATTATTAATCCTCTACCATATTATAATCTCTATATTGTTTCAACAGTTCTATCTATCTTTATATTCCATATATATCCCATATATTACCAAACTTTTTTGTCTAACCATTGATAGAACATGTTCCATATCTTATAAAACTGCTTTTCTTCTTGATCCCTAATTTCAAATGTTAATCTGCTCATTTCGGCACAATCCAAAATCTTCTTAATCACTTCCTCCTGCGCAGGTATCTTATCATTTCTCCAATTTTTAGCAAATACAATTCTAGCAGCTGTCAATACATTAACAATCAAATATTTCAATACTTTGCTGAATGTCTCTGGTACAATTCCCAGTAGAAATATCTCAGGTTTCAAGTCTATATGTTGTTGTGTCATTTTTTCCAACCACGTGTGGATTTTAGTCCAGTATCTTTTAGCATCAGCACAAGTCCACCACATGTGGTAATAGGAGCCGGGTATCTGATGACATTTCCAACACTTATCCGATTTGTCCTTAAACATTCTTGCGATCCTTCTCGGGGATAGGTGCCACCTGTAAAACATGTTATACAAATTTTCTTTATATGCAGTTGACACTGTCATTTTATAATTCTGATCCCATAATGTTTGCCATCTCTCTAAATCTATCCCATATCCAAAATTTTCCCCCCAAGCAATCATTATTTCCTTAACCTGGTCCTCTTCCATTCTAACTTCTAATAAATATCCATAAAGTTTTTTAATCACTTTTTGATTCTTATCCATCAAAAGGCCAGGCTTCTTGAGGAGGGCCTCATCACCGCCTCCTTCAAGGCACGGGGAAAGGATCCCTTACTCAGAGAAGCATTGAGCACTGCCTGGAGCCAGCCTCGTGTAACCTCCCGAGTGGCATAAACCAGCCAGGAGGGACACGGGTCCAATAAACACGTGGTGGTACTCAGTCTTCCCATGATCCTGTCCACTTCATCCAGAGTCACAGGATCGAACTCTTCCCAGATGGTGTCCACAAGATCCCTTGCTTCCTCTCCGTTGGACTCTACCCAATCGGAGTCCAGACCAGCCCGGATCTGAGCGATCTTGTCCGCCAGATGATGACTAAACTCGGCCCAGCCCCGCAAAGGGTCCTCCCTCATCCCCTGATTAAGTAGGGAACAGGTGACCCTAAACAGGGCGGCCGGGCGATTATCTGCAGACGCAACGAGAGCGGAGAAGTAAGAATACTTCGCCACTCTCATCACCGCAAGATAAGACCTGGTAAAGGCTCTTAACTGCGTTCTGTCAGTTTCGGACCGACTGGACCTCCAACTGCTCTCCAGGCCCCTTCTCCAGCATTTCATCTACCGGAGCTCTGCAAAAAACCAGGGAGCCAACCAGGATCTGCACCAGGTCAGAGGCCGCAAAGGGACAACACAGTCAAGAACCCCCCTTTGCCAGGCGTCCACCAGGGCCTCAACCGGGCTGCGGTTAAGGGAGGCAGGAATCAACCCAAGCGCCATCTGGAACCCTTCCGGGTGCATCAGGTGCCTAGGGCGGAACCACCTAGTCGGTTCCGCATCCCAGTGACGTGGGGTGGCATGCTGGAAGGCCAGCCGGAGGGGATAATGATCGGTCCGTGACAGGGGTTGAATAGTTGGTGATCCCCCACCCAAAACATTACACCACTGTTCAGAGATAAAAACAAGGTCGAGCGTGTGACCCCACTGTGAGTCTGACCCTGAATTATTTGGGTCAGGTCCATGGCCATCATGGAAGCCATGAACTCCCGATCCATTCTCGATGCTCCACCCAGAGAAGGCAGGTTGAAATCCCCCAGAACAATAAGTCTGGGGAACTCAACCACCACCCCTGATAGAATGCCGAGTAGCTTGGGCAGGGCCGTTGTCACTCAGCTGGGAGAAAGGTACGTGAGCAACAGGCCCAACTGACCACCAGGGCCCAACCTCAGGAGGAGAGACTCACACTCACCTATCTGAAGGACAGTGGCCTCCCACAGACAAAGGGACTCCCTAATAACAACTACCACACCCCTGCCCCTACCCTGGGCCCGAGGTTGGTGCAGCACATGGAAACCCGGCGGACACAACTCCGACAGAGGGACTCCTCCCTCTGGGCCCAACCAGGTCTCCATAATGCAAGCCAGGTCCGCGTCTTCCTCGATCAACTCGTGGATGAGGGGAGCTTTGTTCATCACGGACCTGGCATTTAAGTACACCAACCTGAGCTCAGGGGCCTGGTCTCCCATACCCCCAGGGAAACTGGCAGGAACCAGAGGATCAGAGTGCGCCACCACTCGGAGATAGTGAGGGCATGCTCCTGAACTCTGATACGACCCTATGTTCCTCCACCCCCTGCCATTCCCAATCACTATGGGTATTGAAATCCCCACCCCTTCCCCTAGGGTCCCGGAATGCCCCAACCCCATCCCCTCCCCGTCGTGACCCGCTCCTGACCTGGACTGGAATTGGAATTGAAATTGGCCTGGCGGAACCCCCCAAGTTCCACCCAGGTCCTGCATCCCACCCCCCTCCCTAACCCCTTTAAAAATTACCTAAAAAAATTAAACAGCTTGTTAAACTTAAAACTGCTTGTTCTACAAAAATTAAACCCCCTGTTTGCGCTGTGCCACCTCTCAGGATCCCAGGATCCATCATTAAGGTAGGCCTTAGATAGTCTGACAGGCCACACCAGGAACAGGGGGACATTCCCCAGGGCCTGTAACTCTGCAGTCGTGTAAGTCTTTAAAACCATAATTGTCCATAAAATAGAGCAGTGAGTGATGAAAAAAGAAGGCCAGATGATAGTCCATCAAGTCCAGACATATGTCCCACAGCGCCTCTTGGAGTTTCCAATCCGGGAACCCTCTCACGGTAACCCGGGGGCGACTAGATAGAGCAAACAGTCCAACCACCACTCTCTCACCACAGTGGGACTCCCAACCCCAGGCACAAAAGTCATGATGTAATCAAACAGGTGGCACAACCAGTCACTGCTGTCCTCTTACAGCAGCAGGCTGGATGGAAAACAAAAGCAAATCCACCACTGCCCTCTCACAGCGGTGGGGCCCAGCCACCCCTCCAGTCTTGACAGATGAAGTGGGGGAAAAAATAGCCCCAGTTGCAGAGCCCAGTCCTCAGTTCGGCCTAACCACAGCAGCCAGGCAAACAAGAACCCAGCAACAGCAGACAACACCCAGCTGGAGGCCACAATCCACCTCCAAGCCGCGAAACAGGCAATCCTCCAGGCTGGCAAGTCGACATCACGCCGAGAGCAGTGGCGGCCGCTCTTGACGCTGACCCAACCGGGCCGGCGCCACCTCCCCCCCCAGCCTCCAGGCACGCCTTTGGGCAGACATCGGCAGTCCCGGCCTGACCGAAGAAAGCTGGCAACAGCGGCGGCGACTCATCACACTGGCATGATTTCTGGGTCGGCACAACCGTAACGGATCGGCCTCCCCATGCCAGCCAACGCCCAGCCATCAGAAAATCCACTGGGCCCTCTGCTGTCACCCGCCGCCACCATCCGCCGTTGATAGTCGACCGGAAGCCACAGCAACAGCCGACACCAGCCGGACCTCCAGATCGCAATGACGAAAACAGGGGCCTGGTGTAAGAAACAGAGCCCCCTTACCCCCCCAATGGCCGAAAATCCCACTCTCCATTCACGGAGCTTACCCGCTGTAGGCAGCCATCATAGGGACATGTGCAAACAATTTATTTATTTAGTCACTTATTTTTCCACATTTTTATCTTGCCAAAGATTCTGAATGGCTTCTATAGAGAATAAAAAGAAAGTAAAACATCCATAGTGTTCATAGCCTCCATATCAGCTATATAAACAGTAAAACAACACAGCTGCAGGTGGAAACTACAAAAACTAAAGAACTGAAAATGAAGGTGGTGTATTAAAATCAGGAGATGATACTTTGGAACAACCCTGTCTTTAAAAGCTTCCAAAACATCATTAAAAAGGGGGGTAGCCTGATCTCAACCAAGAAGTTGGGGTTTCACAGCATTAGAAATGTAGTCCCTTCTTGCTTCAGCCCCTTAGACCTGAAAATGTGGGATGGATAAAGTTTATCTTGATTTTTTTAAAATTACATTTATATGCCACCCTTCTCCGAAGACTCAGGGCGGCTTCCAGTTTTTTGGGATACAACCCAGTGTGCTCAGCAATAGCCTTCCTTCCATTGTATATGCCTGCTTATTACTAAGCGGCATTTTTACAAAGTCAGCTTATTGCCCCCAGCAATCTTGGGTCCTCAATTTACCTACCCCGAGAGGATGGAAGGCTGAGTCAACCTTGAGCCTGGTGGGATTCGAGCCTACAGTAATTGTAGGCAGCTGGAACTTAAATGCAGGCATTTAACAGCCTGAGCCACCCAAGGCCCATTTGACTATGAGATTAAGCAAGCTCTGTTGATTCGTTAGTTATTGTTTTAGCAATTCAAAATGGAATCACTTTTTTTTAACCCTGGCTATTCATTATATTATTGTTTTTCTGGATGCTGATTTTAAATTGTCTTTTGATCCTCTGTATGCCTCATAGAATTACCTTGGTACCTATATACCTTGTCTAAAGATAAATAAATAAATGCTATGATTTTTCTTCACACCTTTTTAATGTGAGGTTTTTTTTGTAAAAAGGAGGACATCAGAAATCTGCTAATAAAGTGTATTTTTGCTTGATGAAAAGTTCTCTGAGGTCTCAATTCTGGCTTTGTGAAGCATCACTAGGCAGCTGATAAAAGGAGTAGCTCAAGAATATGTGGTGAAATGGTCTGTTTTTATTAGTTTTCCAAACTAGATAATTGTTTCAAATAATGAAAACGTTGATTATGTCTGCCAAGGGCCTTAAAATGTTTCCACTGTAAATCCCATATTTTCTAGGCTTTGTGACCATACTGTTATAACCTGAACTGAAACTTGGCTTGAGTCTGTTAGAAGATAAGTTTTCTTTAGCAAATTTAATATAGTCAGCTGTTCCCTAAATTCTGGAGGTGGCAATTTTTCTTTTACTTAACTAGATAGGATATTACTTTCCAGTCTACTGACTCTAATTAGATTTATGAAAACAAAAATCCTGCTCACTTTAAAAATATGCACATTTTTATGTTTCATTGGCCACAAGATTTTGCCTCCAAATGGTCTGCTTCTTTGCTTTGGTTAGTAATTGACTAAACACCACCTACCTCCCTTCTCATTTCTCCTTCTATATGCATATTTTCCTTTGCAGCATTATTCCTTTCAGCTGCCGTTTCCTTTTCTTTGCTGCAGTGCATTTGTAAGCGTCTTTGGAAGAATGACTGTATTAGGTTCTTGTGGATCTGACTCCTGATCTGGATTTGCAAAACTTTTATGGTAAACATAAAATATATACTGAATTATTCAGGAATTGAAACATTTCCAACCAGTATCACTGTCAATTCTTCATCCTGATACAACATATTTTTCTTATCAAGATCTTTGTGGCAATTCTGCTTGATGTTACTATGTGAAAACTAAAGGTATTTTTTATCTTCTATTTTTATACTATAGTTAGAAATGGAAAGCAGAACTGTAATTGATTTGTCACTTCTTTGTTGAATTTTACTATTTCCACCCCACCGCCCCTTTTGGTCACTTCCTGAAAGTCTGTCAGAAGTGAACCCAGGAACTGAAAAGTCACTTGCAAACTGTTTCAGCTTAAAATAATTATTTTTGGATAGACACTAATTCTGTGCTTTGTCACCGGCATCTATGTAATTGAAGATACTGAAAATTGAGATTTGAGTCTGAACTGGTTTTATTCCGTAGCAAGTCTTCAAGGACATCTACTACTGCACAGCAGAAGTTGCTCAGGTGGGAATCTCAATGAGCATCAAATACGTTTATTAAATAAATGTGTAAATTGAGGTTCCTGAAGTTATTGGTAAAAAATGAGTGTTTTTAAAAAATACCCTAGTCCTGCGCTTTTTCAGAGATCTGTTTCAGAGCAGGATGGCAACACTACAAAAATAGGATGTAGCTTGAAGGACTATCACTGGTATCACCACGTGAAGAGTAAAAAGTTATATGAAGATGCAGGTTTGGATTTAGCAAAGCTTCTTGGAACTTATCGATGGCAGACGACTCCTCGGTTTCATTGGAAGATGACTAAGAGAACAGATGCATCAAAAGCTAATGAACACCCTTTGAGACTGCCAACTTTAATTGCTGATGGTTGTCAAGAAGATCCTAAAGAAAAGGTTGCTATGCCAGCAACCAGGACGTTTCGGGTTCCCTTCTTCAGGTCTACCTCTGAACCTGCACCACACTGGAGAGACAGAAATCCCAAACATCTTCTGCAACCAGAAGGTGGTGAGCAGGACAGTTACTTTATTCGTGGTTTCTTCTCCACAATCTCTGGCAGCCTTTCTAAGGTTTTGAGCTGGAGAGAAGAACGGGATTTAGCAGTGACAGATGAAATGGAGGACAAACATATGGATTTGGCTGCAGGTATAATTGTTTTTTCCCCCTAGTTTTGTTTTGAGCCAGACTACTTATTTTTTAGAAATTATGATTTGAAGTGTTTTCTTTGGAAAACTTAAGTTGTCTTTTCTCTATTGCATTTATTTTTTTTGTTTTGATTACCTGAGGACATGAATTGTTTAAACATTTGACAGTCTTGAAAGCTGTTAGTTTCTAAGTAATTGTTCAGTGTTTCTGGCCATGCTGGCCCATTAGAATAAGTTATTAAATAAGTGAAATTAGGTAAGCTAAAATTGAAATTGGTCAATTTAAGATTCTTTTTAATGGGAAGTAACATTTTAATGAATAGATAAAATATTGCATTATGTTATGTAAGAGATATTAATATTTCTCAAACTACAACGATTAGTCTTCAGGTCCAATTAACATTCTATTTTTCTTGCTTTGATGATGCACAGAAAAGACTAAACTCATTAGCTCAAAATCAATCAAATTCCTGTCACAGGATGTCTACCTGAGAGTGCATAAAAAGGTGCTTATAGTATGGCAGGTTAGAGTGAGTTTTCCTACATTTTCCTAGAATGACTTTCCTGCTTTTAACTTTCTCAGTTTCAAATTCTTTTTATACATTCCTCTCACTGCTTTTACACAAAGACAGGAAATGACATCACTGTGCTCATTTACAAGGAAATTATGCTAAGTAAATAATGTGTAGAAAAATAGTCTCTTTAAATCGTACCCCAGTCAGTGAACTGATTCTTCTTACCATCTGATTACCTGTAGCTTTGTCACCTGTCAAGTAATTGATGAATACTAAAAAGTAAAGGAAAAGAAGATTTAAAGTTTTTGATGGGTGGAGATTTAGATTACTTAGTATCCTACTATCACACTCTGGGTTTCTGGTAAATTTCCATTGAGAAAATTATTATCACAAGAAGAAAGATTTCCTTTTCAATTTTATTACCTATTCAGATTCTCAATATCCAATCTAATTTGATAGAAGTTGTTGATTCAGCTGCAGTATAACATACTGTACATTTTTTAACCTTTCCCTTAAAAAACTTGTATAAATTTTTCTAATTATTGCAGTAAATGTCTGTAAACATCTGGAAATCATTGAGGCTATGGCTGGTTTGGCTGGTTTGATCTTCTACAATCAAAACCTCTTGTTACGAGTGAGCTATGCTGACGTGGGCATTTAAAACTTCTTAATCACAGTCTAGTGTACTTTTGTGTTGGGTAACTCTGCAATTACTTGACACAATAACTTGGTTATTGTTTTGACACAAAACAATAACCATCAAAACTAGAAACTTAAGATGAATTTCAAAATCTGTATGAAAATGTGGCAAAAGAGAGGACCTCTCATTGTAAATATTGTTGGAAATAATTTTCTGAATAGAGCAGTGATGCAAAAATGGTATATTTAGTTATAATAATTGGACTACAATGTGGACCACAACAGTACAAAGTTAAGATTTGTCAATTAAATGAGGGGGGTGCATGGTGAAAAATAGAACGTAAGTGAGGGGTTTTCTCTACTCTTATTTCTCTTTAATTTATTTTATTGAAAGATGTTCTGGAAACCTGGTGAATAATATAATTTGAATCCCTTTAAATGTTATTCAGAATAATAGAGGGGAGAAAGATGCAATGGTTGATGTACCAGGTTAGAAACTGTACAGGAAGCTATGAGTTCTGGTTCCACATTATGTATGAAGGCTGCAAGGTGACCTTGGATCACCAGTCACTCTCTTTCAGCCCTAGAAAGAAAGCAATGGCAAACCACTTCAGTGCATTTCTCCACAGCTGGTTCCATTATTCTTGATAGTTGATCCCAAAAGGCTTGGGACCTTTCAGGCTGTTGTTGAAACTATTCCTGCTGTTCTCTTTCTTGGCTCCTTTGAGAAGGTCAGTGATTGCTGGAAAAGTTTCAATATGCAGGTATTTTGCTGGGGCTTTTTCATGCTGTGATGTGACTGCCAGATAATGTAAACTCCACTTCAGCTGAATTCAACTTCAAGGAAGAAAAGAGCATCTATTAGTATTTGAAATGGGAAGCACAATTGGGCATCATTAAAGCAAACATTGCATGGAGAGCTAGATCCTCAAAATAGCCAGTCCACTTCCTTATATTGAACAATTCGGGAAAAAAACCAAGACAGGACTGATAAATGTCCTTCAACATCACCAGCTATCTTGGTCTGCTCAGCTAAGCACCTTTTTAACTGGTGTGTGTGTGTTTGTATGCATGTGTGTGTATGTATGTGAAAGAGAGATATAAACACTTCATGTTTGGAAACTTAATGTTAATCAGTGATATAATTACTGCATTTTAAAAAGTAAATGTGAAAACTGTTAAAATAAAATTAAAACTGATTTTAACAGTTTACAATCACTTAGAGATGAGGTGTGGTTATGTATGAGCCATGCTGAGAATGACTAAGAATGATACCCTTTTAACATTATTTACAATTTATTTATTTTATTTATTTATTTAGGAGACTTACATGCCACCCTATCTCCCTGAGGATTCAGGGAAGCGTACGAAGTAAAAACAATGATACAAATATACAAATATTAAAAAACTATTAAACCCAAGGTCTCACAAACATGCCAATTAAAACTATGCTAAAAACCCTTCCTCCCACATCAGTCCGGGTAGGCTAGTTGAAACAGCCATGTTTTTAGGCCACAATGGAAGGAGCGGAGGTCAGGGGCCACCTGGAGCTCCAGGGGGAGCTGGTTCCATAGGGTGGGTGCTCCCACCGAGAAGGCCCTACTCCTGGGGACTGCCAGCTGACATTGCCTAGTTGGCAGCACCCGGAGAAGGCCCTGTTGGTGGGAGTGCACGGGACGTCGGGAAGCTGTTATTGGCAGCAGGGTCTCCCGCACATATCCTGGTCCAATGCCATGAAGGGCTTTATAGGTCAACACCAGCACCTTGAATCTCACCCGGAGGGCAACCGGTAGCCAGTGCAGCTCAAGCAGGAGGGATGTAACATGGGAGTATCAGGATCCTCCCATCACAACCCACGCTGCATTCTGGACAAGTTGAAGCCTCCAAGTGGTCCTCAAGGGCAGCCCCATGTAAAGAGCATTGCAGTAGTCCAGACGGGAGACAACAAGTGCATGAGTGACTGTACTTAGGGCATCTCAGTCCAAATAGGGATGCAACTGGCGCACCAGGCGAACCTGGGCAAATGCCCCCCTGGCCACAGCTCCCACGTGCTCCTCCAAACTGAGCCGTGCATCCAGGAGGACACCAAAGTTGCGCGGCCTATCTACAGGGGGGCAACACCTCTCCCCCCATAGCTAAAGGTGGAATATCCTAGACAACTCGAGATGCCAGTACATACAGCCACTCGGTCTTAACCGGGTTGAGCCGGAGCCTGTTCCTCCCCATCCAGATCTGCACCACCTCCAGACACCAGGACATCACATTGAGGACATCACTGGGTTGGTTAGGCGTGGAGATGAAAAGCTGGGTATCATCAGCGTATTGATGATACCTCACCCCAAAACCATGGATGATCTCACCCAGTGGCTTCATGTAGATGTTGAACAAGAGGGGCGAGAGAACCGACCCCTGGGGCACCCCACAAAGGAGGGGTCTCGGGGCCGATCTCTGCCCCCCTGCTAACACTACCTGCATACGACCCAAGAGGTAGGAGGAGAACCACCGTAAAATGGTGCCCCCCACTCCCAACCCCTTGAGGCATCGCAGTAAGATACCATGGTCGATGGTATCAAAAGCCACTGAGAGATCTAACAGGACCAGGACACAGGAATAACCTCTGTCCCGTGCCCTCCAGAGAGCATCCACCAGCGCGACTAACGCCGTCTCCGTGCTGTACCCGGGCCTGAAGCCCGATTGGTACAGGTCTAGATAGTTTCCTCCAGGAACAATGGGAGCTGCCGGGCCACCACGTTCTCAACAACCTTCACAATGAAGCGAAGGTTAGAGACCGGATGAAAGCTGTTTAAATTAGCCGGGTCCAGGGCAGGCCTCTTGAGGAGGGGCCTCACCACCACCTCTTTCAAGGCGGGAGGGAAGGAACCCTCATTCAAAGAGGTGTTGATTACTGCCTGGAGCCAGCCTCGTGTAACCTCCCGGGTGGCATAGACCAGCCAGGAGGGACACAGGTCCAATAAACACGTAAATTGAGCCCTTATAGTTTCAAGCCAGTTAAAATGCTTTGTCCAATTGTTCCAATTGTTTCCCAAATTCATTTTAAGTTGAAATAATGATTAGCTTAGTGAGAATTCAGGTGTTTGGTGTGCTAGTATTAATAATAGCCTAAAGCACCTACTGCTCTTATAGAAAAGAATAGAAATAACTGGCAATTGTTGAGACTTAAAATACTTTGAAGTACATTTAGAAATCACATAATCAACTCATCTCTTTGCTAGAGTTATATTTCTGTTTGGGAGGAAAAAGTAACTCATGTTTATTTATTTTATTTTTATTTATTTGTTTTGTTAAGCGATTATAAGATAACAGGTATAAGTATAAACATAGTTATGAATACATGAAATGGATACATATAAGAAAAATAAAACAAAAAATAAAAGAAACAATAGGACAGGGATGGTAGGCATGTTGGTGCGCTTATGTATGCCCCCTACAGACGTCTTAGGAAAGGAATGAGGTCAATAGTAGACAGTCTAAGGTTAAAGTTTTTGGGGTTTGGGGAAGAAACCACAGAGTCAGGTACAGTATTCCAGACATTGACCACTCTGTTGCTGAAGTCATATTTCCTGCAATCAAGTGTGGTGCGGTTTACCTTGAGTTTGTATCTATTGTGAGCTCTTGTATTGTTATGGTTGAAGCTGAAGTATTCATTGACAGGTAGTACATTACAGTGTATAATTTTATATACTATACTTAGATCGGACCTAAGGCGGCGTAGTTCTAGATTTTCTAGGTCTAGAATTTCAAGTCTGGTGGCATAAGGTATTCTGTAATGAGTAGAGGAGTGGAGAATTCTTCTTGTGAAATATTTCTGGACTTTCTCAACTGTATTAATATCAGATATGTAATGCGGGTTCCAGACTGATGAGCTGTATTCAAGTATTGGTCTAGCAAATGTTTTGTATGCTCTAGTTAGTAGTGTGATATTACCAGAGAAAAAGCTACGTAGGATAAGGTTAACAACTCTTAATGCCTTTTTGGCTATGTAGTTACAGTGGGCTCTAGCACTTAGATGATTAGAGATGAGTACTCCAAGGTCCTTGACAAAGTTTGGATCATGTTCTTTTCAGCTTAGGATAGGGTTTTAAGCATCTTCTAATCAAAATGGAATGCTAGCCAAATTGGTCTGAACTTTGATTTTTAAAAATGTTTTGATTTTGGAGGCTCTACTTCTCTATAAAGTAATTAAGTACTTATTTGTTTTATTTATGCAATTTTTCACCTGAAGGAATACTGTATACAAAAAGATACAAGCTCTACAGGGACGTCTATTAACTGAAGCTGTTTAGTAATGAGCACATTCTGTGTTGATGAAAACATTAACTGGATGAATCCATTATAGGTCCTCATTAAAACCAAGATTAGTATGGAAGGTTCTCATTTATCTGTGTAAAACAGATTGTCTGGGCCTGGATTGTTCAAATCATGGCTGGCTCTGAAGCTCCATTTCTGATGTAATTTTCAGGATTTAATTCTCTTTGACCACATTAAAAAGGGGAAGAAGAAAAAAGCTTGTGTGTTTGTTTGTTTGTAAATGTGATAGTATGGGCTACACTATATTTTAGTAACAACATATAAAGTCCTACATGACTTGGGTCCGGGGTACTTGTGGGAACGTCTCCTTCCGGCATCACATTCCGATCGCCTGTACGCTCCCACAGACAGGGCCTCCTTGGGATACTGGCGGCCAGACATTGTCAGCTGGCGGGCCCCAGGGGTAGGGCCTTCTCTGTGGGGGCACCCACCCTGTGGAATCAACCTTCGTTGGACCTTCGTTTGGCTCCGGATCTCTGCTCCTTCTGCCATGACCTAAAGACTTGGTTATTTCAGCAGGCAGGCCTGGACTGAACCAAGAGGGGAGGGGGGGTTCTTTAAAAAAAAATTAATGGTTTTAATAGTTTTAATGTTTAAGGCTTGTACTTAAACATTAAAACTACTTTAATGTACTTTAATGTACTTTAATGTTTATTAGGCTTGTACTGTTTAATTATTTTTCGTTAACTTATTGTATTGTATTTTTTATTCTGTGAGCCCCCCTGAGTCCTTAGGGAGAGAGGGCGGCATACAAGTCTAATAAATAATAATAATACTAGATTATTGATCAACAGATTTAGCCTCAATTCAGAATTTTTTGTGATCATAACAACCTTGGTTATTCCATATTGGATGTTAGAGTTCACCTCCCTTCTTTTGGGTCAGTTCCAGTCTGTGGTAATTGGGGAAGAACGATCTCAGCCCCTACTGAGTGGGGTGACAGATGGGTTAGTGCTCTGTCTACTCCTATTCAATCTTTACATGAGGCTGCTGGGTAAATCATCTGTCACCCTGGGGCAAAGTATCATCAGTGTGTTGATCATACCCATTTATACATCTGTGCCCCTAGCCAATTAAGTGATGCTATGGAAGTCTTATCCTGCTATCTGAAGGCTATGGGAGCTTGGATGTGGAGCAATAGACTTCAACTGAACCATGACAAGATTGAGTTGCTCTGGATTTGAGTCCTGTCCATTCTAGGAGTATGCCATCAGTGGTGCTGTATGGGGTTGCACTGGCCCAAGTAGACTGATAGGCAACTTGGGGAGGTCTTCCTCGATGCACAGTTCCTGCTCAAAAAGCAGGTAGCAATCATGGCTAGGGGGCCTTTTGTATAACTTCATTTTGAGCACCAGTTATGCCTGTTTCTAGGTGGGGGGGGGCTCTACTCATGGTCACTCATGCAGTAGTCACCTCCCTGTTTAAATATTGTAATGCGTTCTACATGGAGATGCTTTTTAAAATTCAGAAACTTCAATGGTAAAATGCAGTAGTTATGTGTTTCCAGGTCCAATTCAAGGTGCTGATTTTGACTTGCTTCTTCCTGATTACATCTGCCATTCACACCAGCCGAGAAGGCATGCTATGGAGTCCTACCATCTAGAGAGCTATATTTGGCAGGCTCTAGGTGTCAGGCCTTCTCTACTGTGGCACCTGCCTTATGAAAATATTCTCTCCTGTGAAGTGGGACTGGCTTCATCACTTTTGACCTCCCAAAGGTCCCTCAAAATCCAGTTGTGTCATCAGACTTTGGGATGTCTCCATGGTTTATCCAATAGAACTGACAATAGTGGCAAAAAAACTAGAATTGCAATCTCTTGACTGCGGAACACCACGACTGGTTGTAAAGCTAACCCACCCAATAGGCAGTTATGTCACTGTGGGTGGGTGGGAAGTACGACTATTTATGATGGCTGGAGGTGCTTTATGGGCTGTAAAACACTCATTTGGTGACTTTAAGCGGATGTAAAATGACTGGTCCTTGAGCAGGGACTCTCTGTATTGATCTTTCAAAACCAAGAGCTTCCTAAAACTGGGTGCTCCCATCTCTCTTGTCTGATTGTATTCTAGCAGCATGTCTTCTCCCCTTTCCCCAAGGTCATTCCCATATTCCATTACAAAAACTCAGCATGACAGCCTGGGTGAATTATCTTTGTCTTCTGAGTTCAGGATTTGCAAGAATGAGAGAGTTTGGAAGTCTTCGCAGGCAGCAAAACCTCTTTGGCATGCTCTAGGTTCTGCACAAGGTCAGAACTGATACCGCACAACGGGTCATTCACAGGATTAAAAATGTATGATGAATGTAGACACTTTTGTTTTCTAATATAACCTTTACATAAAAAACACATAACTAGATTTAGAATTTTACAACAGTTTAGTCGATGCATTTAGAGCGGGGAGAGAATGTCCAGTCAGATCCAGTAAATTTCATTTACTTCAGTATCTAAAGGTAGCAAGCACAGTTCTGCTTGGATGGAGTTCCGATATTGGAAGTGACTCTTAATATGGTTGCTCAGGTAGGATCATATGCTAAAGTGGGCAGTCTTTAATCCCTGGTTTGCATTTTGTTTAATGAGCCTACTTCCACTAATAATCTTGACCTGATCTAGAGAAGGGCCCTGCGGCATAAACTGCTGAGTGATGTTTGCTCTGAATGGGCTATGATTGAGCTTGACTGGTGCTCAACACCAAGTTCTGCACAACGAATTGCAAGATAAATTTAATCTGACACCTAACGCTGTTAGGTCCTGGAGGATGAATCTGAATATTTTTCTACCTGAGAACTGCCTAACCACCCCAGAATATTCTCTCAAGCTATATGTAATTTGTCCACCTAAATTCTGAAACCAGGTTTAATAAAAACCCCATATGTGGATTATAACTTGCTTTGCTGAATATTTTTATGGGGCAACCTATCCTGTTTTACTGGAGATTTTTATATGGATCTGTGCATTGAATTTGCCATGTCCCTTTTAATAAACTTTCCTTTTTCCTATGAAACCATTGATATCTCTCCCTCTCTCCCTCCCTCTCCAGATGACAACATTTATGTGTTTCTAAATCTTACGTGTGATTAATCCATATTTCTGTTAATTCATTCCCAAATGCTGATCTGCGATGTGGTATGAAAACAAAATATCTGCTACTTATCAAAACTCCAGCTTCCTCAAATGTGGTTAATACTGTTTTGTAGCCCTCATACACTTCTACACATCATTATACATTTTAGATGTTTAGTTTAGTTTAGTTTTATTGGACTTATATGCCGCCCTCTGGCTCTAGGGACTCAGGGCGGCTTACAATAAAAAATAGCAATACAATTAATTAAAAATACATTAAACAGGTGAACTAAGCCCAATAAATATTAAAACCCAATAAAATTTAAAATAAGAATAAAACCCCACCCCTTACCCTTCAGTCCAGGCCGGACTGTTGAAACAACCAAGTCTTTAGGTCACGGCGGAAGGAATGGAGGTCGGGAGCCAACTGGAGCTCCAAGGGGAGTCAATTCCACAGGGTGGGTGCTCCCACAGAGAAGGCTCTACCCCTGGGCACTGCCAGCTGACATTGTCTGTCCGATGGCACCCCAAGGAGGCCCTGCCTGTGGGAGCACACAGGGCGATTTGAAGTCGACACTGGCAGGAGATGCTCCCACAAGTACCCTGGACCCACACCATGTAGGACTTTGTATGTTATCACTAACACCTTGAAGCTCACCCGGAGGGCAACTGGCAGCCAATGCAGGTCACGCAGGAGGGATGTAACATGGGAGTATCGGGATACTCCCATCATAACCCACGCTGCCGCATTCTGCACCAGTTGAAGCCTCCGGATGGTCCGCAAGGGCAGTCCCATGTAAAGAGCATTATAGTAGTCGATTCGGGAAGTTACGAGTGCATGAGTGACCGTCTGTAGGGCATCTCGGTCCAGATAGGGGCGCAATTGGTGCACCAGACGAATCTGGGCAAATGCCCCCCTGGTCACAGCTCTCGCCTGTTCCTCCAAACTGAGCTGTGAATCCAGGAGGACACCCAAATTGTGGGCCCTATCCACAGGGGGCAACACCTTTTCCCCCCATGGCCAGTGATGGAATGTCCTGGATTATCTGAGATGCTGGTACGCACAGCCACTCAGTCTTGGCCAGGTTGAGTCGGAGCCTGTTCCTCCCCATCCAGATCCGTACCGCATCCAGGCAACGGGACATCACGGAGAGGGCATCACTGATATGGTTCGGGGTGGAAATGAACAAGTGGGTATCATCTGCATATTGATGATACCTCACCCCGAACCCATGGATGATCTCTCCCAGCAGCTTCATGTAGATGTTGAACAGGAGGGGCGAGAGGACCGAGCCCTGGGGCACCCCACAAGCTAGGGGCCTCGAACTCGACCTCTGCCCCCCTGCAAACACTGATTGCGAACGACCCGAGAGGTAGGAGGAGAACCACCATAAAACAGTGCCTCTCACCCCCAACCCCCCGAGGCATCGCAATAGGATACCATGCTCGATGGTATGGAAAGCCACTGAGAGATCTAATAGGAGTAGGACAGAGGAAAATCCTCTGTCCCGAGCCCTCCAGAGATCATCCATCAGCGCGACCAATGCCATCTCCATGCTGTACCCGGCCCAGAAGCCCGATTGGTACGTATCTAGGTAATCAGCTTCCTCCAGGAACCCCAGAAGCTGATGGGCCACCATGCTGTCAACAACCTTCGCTACAAAGCGAAGGTTGGAGATAGGACGAAAGTTGTTCAAAATGGTTGGGTCCAAGGCAGGCTTCTTAAGGAGGGGTTTCACCACCGCCGCCTTCAAGGCAGTGGGAAAAACTACCTCCCTCAATGAAGCATTGACTACTGCCTGGAGCCAACCACGTGTAACCTCCCGGGAGGCATATACCAACCAGCAGGGACATGGGTCCAATAAACACGTGGTTGAACTCAGCCTCCGCATGGTCCTGTCCACTTCTTCTAAGGACACAGGCTCGAACTCATCCCAGATGATAACGGCCAGACTTAGATACCCTGGTTTGATTTAGTAGATATTTTGGGGAAAGATCTTGATTCACTTTGGGATTGCAATGCAAAATATAAATAGTTGCAGCAATTAGAGATATAATCCAGTAGATTAATTATAGACAACTTCCATTTTTTTCCCACATTGTCTGCCTTCCTGGCTGAGGTTTTTGGGAACTGTAATCAAATACCATTGGAAGGCTATAAATTCCTTTCTTGCTGTATAACTGCCCCAACATGGATATTTTCATGATGTCACCAGAGCTGAGCCCCATTCAAAGGACACTTTTATCTTATATAACTTCAGATGATTAGCATGTCATTGAACAAGTAAATCTGGTAGTAATAGAACCATATCTATCTGCAAGAGTTCCCTTGTGGAGTTGCAGATTTTACATGTGCAGGGTTTGGTTTTTACATTGAGGCTCTATAATCTAAAATTGCTTATAATTTTGAAACCTTTTAAAAGTGTATATCTTGTAATATTGAGGATAGATAGATCTTTAACATTGAGATAAAGCTTACATCTTTTTTTGCACCTTGTTCTTCACTTTTATCGAACAGTTAACTTTCTTGATGATTGGTGATTGTTCCTGAGAATCTTGAATGGTAGTTCATCCAATTTTGCATGATATTATCGCAGCCTAAAGTGAAGAAATTATTTGATAAATGAGAGTTTGATTGAGTTGAGCCAAACTTAGTTTCAACTAATCCTTGCAAATGAAATCTACTCATGCTATTTTGTCATAAAAAATATAAGCTTGAATAGTTCGGCCTGACTGTGAAGCCTTCTCAGAAGCTAACTTATACTGACAGAAAAATGGCATATTTCCAGCAGGGTGACCTTATGGAAATGAATCTCCTGTAAAAAGAAGATCTATTGTTCTCAAAGCTATCAGAATCTCTTACTTTTCATAAAAGGGTTTAATAGGTTGCCCTATCCACATGCCATAAACTTATGGAGCCCTGGAGCAGCAGGATTGATAAAGATTAGATATTTTGTTGCCATCTAGTGGGGTTGAATATCCTTGTTCCTTACAGTATTTCATGTCTCAGTCTCCGAAATAGAGTGCAAGTAGCAAGGGCTCAAAATACATCAACTGTAATATAGTGATAAATAAATCAGTTATTAATTTTTATCAAGGGATGCACAAGGGAACTGATATAGTCAAGATACTGTTTAGCCTATAAGAGGCTGAGTTTTGTTACCATTAATCTTGTGTAAAAGCTTGTATATTAGTTTTTAATACACTATATTAAGTAGTATTGAAGATAAATGCTTTGGGTGACAAAGAATATTGCTGGATATGAAGATATTTATTATCATTGTTTATTGCCATTTATTTCATTTTGTGAAGGAAAACTTGTTAGCTATGATAAATATTTTTAAAATATGTATCCAGGTTATGCATTGTAGAACAACATGACATTCAAACATCACAACCCGTGCGGCTGCATTCTGTACCAGTTGAAGCCTCCGAGTGGTCCTCAAGGGCAGCCCCTGTAGAGAGCATTGCAGTAGTCTATATGAGAGGTAACAAGTGCATGGGTAACAGTATGCAAGGCATCTCGGTCCAGATAGGGGCACAACTGACGCACAAGGCGAACCTGGGCAAATGCCCCCCTGGCCACAGCTCCCACATGATCTTCCAAACTGAGCCGTGAGTCCAGGAGGATGCCTAAGCTGTGTGCCCTTTCTACGGGGTATAAAACCTCTCCCCCCATAACCAAAGATGGAACATCCTGGGCAATCCGAGATGCCGGTACGTACAGCCACTCGGTCTTGGCTGGGTTGAGTCGAAGCCTGTTTCTCCCCATCCAGATGCATACTGCTTCCAGGCATCGGGACATCACGTCGAGGGCATCACTGGGTAGGTTTGGGGTGGAGATAAAAAGCTGGGTATCATCAGCGTACTGATGATACCTCACCCCAAAACCACGGATGATCTCACCCAGCAGCTTCATATAGATGTTGAACAGGAGGGGAGAGAGGACCGACCCCTGGGGCACCCCACAAGGGAGGGGCCTCAGGGTCGACCTCCATCCCCCTGCCAACACCGACTGCAAACAACCCGAGAGGTAGGAGAACCACCATAAAACAGTACCTCCCACTCCCAACCCCTCGAGGCGTCGCAGTAAGATACCATGGCAGCATAGACCATCCAGGAGGGACACGGGTCCAATAAACACATGGTGGCACTCAGTCTCCCCATGACCCTATCCACTTCATCTGGAGTCACAGAATCGAATTCTTCCCAAATGGTATCCACAAGACCAGCCACTTCCCTCCTGTCAGACTCTGACTACTCGGAGTCCAGGCCAGCCCAGATCAGAGTGATCTTGTCCGACAGATGTTGACTAAACTCCTCGGCCCACCCCTGCAAAGGGTCCTCCTTTGTCCCCTGATTAAGGAGGGAAAAGGTGACCCAAAACAGGGTGGCGGCGATATCTCTTGAATGAGAGCGGAGAAGTAAGCATACTTCGCCGCTCCCACTGCAGCAAGGTAAGACCTAGTAAAGGTTCTTAACTGCGATCGATCAGACTCAGACCGGCTGGACCTCCAACTGCTCTCTAGACCCCTCCTCCAGTGCTTCATCTCCCGGAGCTCCACGAAAAACCAGGGAGCCAACTGGGATCTGCATCGGGTCAGAGCCCGCAAAGGTACAACGTGGTTGAGAGCCCCGGAGGCAGCCCTATGCCAGGCGTCCACCAGGGCCTCGACCGGGCTGTGGGTAAGAGAGGCAGGAATCAACCCAAGCGCCATCTGGAACCTTTCCGGGGTGCATTAGGCGCCTGGGGTGGAACCACCTAGTCGGTTCCACCTCCCAGCGATGAGGGGTGGCATACTGGAAGGCCAGCCGGAGGAGATAATGATCAGTCCATGACTAGGGTTGAATAGTTGGTGATCTCCCACCCAGATCATTAAACCACTGTCCAGAAATAAAAACAAGGTCAAATGCGTGCCCTCCACCACGAGTCGGGCCCTGAATTATTTGGTTCAGGTCCATGGCTGTCATGGTAGCCATGAACTCCTGAGCCACCCCCGACGCCCCACCCAGAGAAGGCAGGTTGAAATCTCCCAGAACAATAAGTCTGGGGAACTCCACCGCCAACCCCGATAGCACGTCGAGTAGCTCAGGCAGGGCCGTTGTCAGACAGCTAGGAGAAAGGTACGTGAGCAACAGGCCCAACTGACCACCAGGGCCCCACCTCAGGAGGAGAGACTCACACCTGCCTATCCGGGGGACAGTGGCCTCCTGTGGACAAAGGGTCTCCCTAATAACACCTGCCACCCCTCTGCCTCTACCCTTGGCCTGAGGTTGGTGCAGCACACAGAAACCTGGCGGGCACAGCTCAATCAGAGGGACTCCTCCCTCTGGGCCCAACCAGGTCTCCGTAATGCAAGCCAGGTCCGCGTATAAAGCACTGTGGAGTCATGTACATCTAAGTGCTATTGTTTTTGGGGGCAAATGCCTTCACTAGGATGCGAGCATCAAGATATTATATGGTGTTTATAACTGGCTGGTGAAAATAAAATAAAATAAATAAAATAAAATATATCATTTTGGAAACATAACAGCAAAACAAGTTCTGTCTTCCATTGTTGATCATTTGTCATGGGCTTCTTGTTGCTGCTGGTTTCCAAGGCTACCAGAGTAGCAAATACAGAACAAGCTTTGATATTCAATCCTAAATTAGACATTTATTAGACTTGTGTTTTCCTCTACTTAAAAATATATTAGAGATCCACAAATTCTTAAACAATTCCCCTCTCCCTCCCAATCAAGTTTTTAGGTCTTGGAGCATATCAGAACTGTGTGATTGAAGTTATCTACCCTTAACTGAGATTTGGAGATGGAAGGAGAATTTGTCTCAAATGTCACAAATTGCTTTTGTGGTATAAGAAAGTGGCCCCATGGCCCTTGAATTGAAAGTCACAGTTTTTCAATGAAACACATAAAATGAAATAGATTTAATATACAGGGAAGTAAGAAAACCTGAATAAAAATAGGTAGAAAAATGTAAACTATTTTCTTTTGCCCAATAATACAGTAAGGGTTTTCAGAATCCTTTTTGGAAAATATGTAGTTGTATTTACATATCACATTTGTTTATCTTATCCTCCCTTGATCGCCTACATTATTTATCTCAAATTTGCAGGGATTTATATTTTTCATTACTGAAAATGTGTACTTTCTACTACTACAGTGTTCACAAGCCTGTGAATAAGATAATAATATAACAAATGTTTTTTAAAAATGGATTTTATGATAGAGACAGTTTCGGTATGATCATAGAGATGGAAAAGGACAAAAAATGATAGGATATCAAGAGCCATAAACAATGAGAATGTTAAAAAGGATAGAACTTTGAGAATGATGAGTAACCAGTGAAATAATTTAATGCAAGATGAAGTAAATATACTGCAGTGGGAAATACTGTGACCATTTGGAGAATGATAATATTATAAGAAGGAAAGATCAGCAAGGTTTGGCTCTTCATGTATTTTCTAAAGTTAATGGAGACTCCATTAATGGGGTTTTTTTTTTGCTTTTTGGGGGGAGGGGTAATTGAACTTTTCCTTTGTGCCTTTCCCCCTTACCATAGATTTACCACCCCCTAGTGGTGAAATTTGATTTACAAGTGATGCTACTACAGTACAGTACTTTTGGTCAAGCTCAGTGAAACGAGAGCACTTCTGAGTCATATAGAAAACACAGATTTTCTTGTATAGATTTATAAATACATTTACAAAAATAATAACCATACATTTCCTCTTGTTTTGAATTTCTTTTGCACTCCAAACAAGCCCATCATGTGGCTATACATAAGTTGTCTGCTTGATACTTGGTTTTTAAAAATTATAGATGAATCATTCCATTCAAAAGGACTCAAGGGAAGTGGGAAACAAAATGTCATATACCAAGTCTAATAATAATCATGATGTTTAATTAAATAATATAATCTTCATTTTATACTTTTATTTTTAGAATCTTAATAATAATTTCAATCTAAACTAAAAAAGTTTCTCTTGAAACAGTATTTGCAATGGTGGTGATGATTATCTGTAGCTCAGGTGTAAGATGAGGGTGGAGGTTCATTCTCCAAGCTTGTGGGTTGGTTTCCTAATGTTTCATTATCAGGCTAGGTAACATCTTTCGTGGAGTTCAGGGGATGTTAAATGTCAGTGTTCTTCTCCTTATAAAGGCTTTGTGTGGTCAGTAGGTCTGGTGATGAGCAGGTCATGTCAGGTAAGGATCATGTCAGGTGAGGGTCTTGTGATAGGTCTTGTGATTGAGTCAGGTGTGGGTTGCATCAAGTGAGGGCCTTGTGATGGGTCAGATGTGGAGCATGACAGATGAGGATCTTGTGATGTCAGGTAAGGGTCATTGGGATGTGAAGTGCTGGTTAGGGGCTTTCATGGGTTGGTTGAGGGTCAGGGTTGTCTCTGGTTGACTGTGTGGTTGATTTCAATTCTCGTAGGCTGGTTGCAGGTTGGATATGTTTGTTGATGAAATTACTTGTGTGTGGCGAGTGCTAGTGTGGCTGGTGATTCTTATATTGCTCCAATGTAAGAAAACGCATAAAGAGCCAAGCCTTGCTGGTTTTTCCTTCCCATAATTGCTCCAAGAGATAGTATTAGATCATCTTTTAGATATGAAATGTAAAATGTGGTACACATAGTCCCCAATTTATGACTATAATTGCAATCAAAATTTCTGTTGCTAAGCCAGATGGTTAAGTGAGTCGTGCCTGATTGTATGATCTTTTTTGCCTCAGTAGTTATGCAGTTGTTAAATGAATCATGCAGTTATTAAGTGAATCCAACTCTCCCCATTGATATTGCTTGTTGGAAACCAACTGGGAAGATTTTTTTTTTAAATTACATTTATATGCCGCCCTTCTCCGAAGACTCAGGGCGGCTTACAATTTTTGGAGCACAACCCAGTGCACTCAGCAATAGCCTTCATTCCATTGTATATGCAAGTTGCAAAGCACCTGAATTTGGATCATGTGATTGTGTGGATGCTGTGACAAGCTAAGTGTGAAAACTGGTTATAAGTCACTTTTTAAAATACCATTGTAATTTTGAATAGTCACTAAACGAATGATTGAAAGTTGAAGACCTCACCAATTGAGAAGGTCAAAGAACACATGATTCAATTGGTTTAGACCAGGGGTGTCAAACTCACAGCCTGCGGGCTGGATGCGTCACGTGCTGGCTACACCCACCCCGGTTTAGCAAAGGGGGGAAAAGTCGCAATACGTCAGCTCACTGAGCCCTTCAGGAAGTTACAGATTGTTCAGCAACGTCCATTTATTATATGAACATAATATAATAAATACTACTTTAATTAATAGTACTACAAATTATAATAACAGCATTGACCCCTTGGATAGTCCTTGAGGATATTGACCACTTTGGGGAACTCTAGTTTAGACTGATTTAGATGTCATACCAAAATCTAGTTTGATCCTTTCCCAAATAAAGAGCCACAGGCATGTCCTTAGAGAAAATATCTGTTATTGTCACAAATATTCTTGGCTTTCTTCCACTCCTTCCCAAGGCAGTTCCTCCTCAAAAGACATGTTTCCATCATCTATGGTTCACTAGCTCTTCCATGCATAAATATTTTGCAAATCCCTAATTCATCTACCATTGTTTTTACAGCACTTTCTCAGTCTCCCATAATTGGGAGTTTTCTTATGCCATAATAAACAGTACTTTAATAGCTCTGTTGGAGAGAGTTCTTCAGATTGTCAGTATACTGTATTATTTAAGTTTCTGAATAGGAAAAGTCATTTACAATGGATTCTTTTTAGATTTATAATTCTGCAACTGTTATTCTGAAGACTACCTATACATAATGTATAGGTTTCTTTATATAGAGAGCATGAGTAATGTCTCCACTTTAGATTATTCCCTGTCTGAAAAGTCCTGTAGGAATGTTCAAAGTTTTGTTGTTGTTTCAGTATGCTTTAGAAGAGTCAGCTAGAGAAGCAGTTTGGTGGCCATTGCAAACAATGGACAAGATTGTTTAGATTAGAAGTGGTGGTGACCTTTATTAGAGAGTTTCTTGCTGTTGTGGCAATTTCCTGCAGTAGGGATTTTGTATCTGTGACTTTTCAACTGTCTTTCAGTTCTGTGATTTTATCTTCTCAGTAATTAGAATACTTAATAAATGGGTGGATACATTCTTATCAGTCCCAATAATATAGATCCAGCCAGAATCTACTTCATCAATTGAGTGTAATAATCAGTGTGTGAAGAGTTTTGAGTTCTTTGTAAAATGCCTAAACATTGGTATTGAAAATTGCCTGCCATGAATTCTGTTGAGCAAATTACTATCTCAATTTCTGTTCTTAAAATAAAATATGCCCCATTCTTACACTGATGACTCTAATAAGATAGCATATTTTAGATTGTAGGTAACAGTTCAGTTGAGGTTGTATTTTCCCACGCTGTATGAGCAAGCTATGGCAAGCCCAGGACTCATGCATTTTGCCTTCCCTGGATGTTTAGTGTAGCAGTATCTCCTCCTTGTCAGTAAAAAGAAGACCAGAAGAATAGACTAGCCTGGTTTGCTATGCTTAATTCTTATAGTGGGCATTATGGATTCCCATCATATCTGCACTAAATCAATACTGTCGTTGATTTTTAATGGTGGTATAAAGAAAGTGCATCACCTGGGCAAAATTTGCTAGAGACTTAATCTACCTTTGTACACCTTTATATTGTGAGCTAAATAAAAAACAACTTTTTCCAGTTTGGAAATTGCTTTGTGTACATCTCCTTAGGTTAAATTTCGCATACAATCCATAGTTCTTGGCATAGATACTGTATACTATTGCTAAAGATGATTAGATTAACAAATTGTGATAATTTGAGTAATTTGAAGGGAGGGGGATTGTTTATTGGATTGCTTTTACAAATCTGGTAAGCAAGTCATACTATAAGATGCAGTCCTGACTATGCCCCAGAGGGAATAAACATGCATGGGTTTGCTCTGCTAAATCTATATTTAGCAGCTGAGTGGGTAACTGACATGTTCTAATTATGCTATTTTTTTTACAGACGTAAAAGGACCTGCAACTCATAGACTATCTTGTGGTCAGTCCCCTGATTCAGAAACTATAATATGGGAGACAAAGTACTGTATTCTGACCAACAGCCAGCTTGTGTTGCTGAACAAGGAAAAGGAGGTAAGAGAGAGTTCGTTTCTTCTGACTAGTATTGATCCCCAACAACATTTGAATAGATTCCAGTTTGTTTGTTTAAAGTATGCATATTTCATCCATTACTCTGAAAGGTTTCCAGACTTCATCTGCTTCTTTATTTCTCCCTGCCACCCTATCCCACCCATCCAGTTTGAAGATAGAAATCTCACTGATTGCATATGGCTTCTGGATGCAATTCTAGGTGTTGGTTACCACCTGTAAAGTCCTTCATAGGGCCTGGCTACTTCAGGGACCACTATTTTCCATATCATTTACCCACCTGGTGAATTCAGTTCGAGTGAGCATAACCTGGGTCCTCTCAAGTGAACAAAGTCATCTTCTAGGACAGGGATCTCCAAACTTGGCAACTTTAAGACTTGTGGACTTCAACTCCCAGAATTCATGCATGGCTGGCTGGAGAATTCTGGGAGTTGAAGTCCACAAGTCTTAAAGTTGCCAAGTTTGGAGACCTCTGTTGTAGGACCTAGGAATCATATCTTTTCAGGGAGAATTCCTGCCCTCTGGAATAATATCTCCCCGAAGACCAATGCAGGTAGTCATTGACATATGACCATAATTTATTCCTGTTGCCAAGTGAGACAGTAAATAAGTAAGGTAGTAGTTTTGTGACTTTTGTCCCATTTTACGACCTTTATTGCTACAATTGTAAAGTGAACCACTGCAGTTGTTAAGTCAGTAACATGCTTGTTAAGTGAATCTGGCTTCCCCATTGACTTTGCTTATCAGAAAGCCACAAAGGATGATCACATGGCTCTGGGACACTACAACTGTCACAGATGCATGCCAATTGCCAAGCATCCAACTTTTAATCATGTCATAATAGAGATGCTGCAGTAGTCATAATTTTTTTAAAAACTCACTTTTTCAATGGAGTAACATCAAATGGTCACTAAATGAATGAATTTAAGTCATCCATTGCCTAACCTGCTACCTTCTGAACACCAATCTGATTGAGGGGTCTTTGGTGATCTCTAAGCTTGGTTATTTTCTTGCAGACATTTTATTACCCAAACTAGGTAAAATCCCCATGGAAATGTTACCTAGTTTGGGTAATAAAATATCTGCACAATAACAACCAAGTTCAGAGACCACTAAAAACCTCTCATTTCAACCCTGAGGTACAAATATTCTCCCTTACCTATTTATTTATTTTTTTGTAAATTGTTAAAAACCTGTTCGTTCTCTCAGGCTTAGTGATAAGATGGTGGTTGAGTCCCGCTCCCTTTTCCCCCTGTTCTGGGGTATCATTTTGGTCTTTTTGTTATGGGGCTAGTGGTTCTGGTTGGTTGTATTCTCTTTAGTATGGGAATGGGAATGGGAATAGAACAGAACAGAATAGAACAACAGAACAGAAGGAAGTGACCTTAGAGGTCTTCTAGTCCAGGGGTCGCCAACCTTTTGGACCTCAGGGACCATCAAACTCATAACTTTAAATCACAGGGTCCACTATCTTGTTCTGTGGGTGTGGCCTAATTTGTGGGTGTGGCTTGGTGGTCATGTGACTGGTTGGGCATGGCTTTGTGTGTAAATATTATAAATATTTATATAAATATTGAATTTTTTTATAAAAAAAGAGCAACTTTTACCCAAAATCAGGTGAAGCAGGCAGGTAGATTGAGTTGCTCACAGAATCACAGATTCATTCAGAGATCTATCTTTGTGGCGTCGGCTACCTGAGTCTGTCACATAAAATTTGCTTGCAAGCAAACTCATAAAATTTGCTAGCAAGCAAACTCACAAAGTTAACTCATAACAGACCGTGTATGTAAATATTGAATTTTTAATATAAAAAAGAGCAATTTTTACCCAAAATCAGGCAAAGCAGGCAGGCAGATTGAGTTGCTCACAGAATCATTCAGTGATCTATCTATCTGCCATCTGCTAGCTCAGTCTGTCACATAAAATTTGCTTGCAAGCAAACTCATAAAATTTGCTAGCAAGCAAACTCACAAAGTTAACTCATAACAGACCGTGTATGTAAATATTGAATTTTTAATATAAAAAAGAGCAATTTTTACCCAAAATCAGGCAAAGCAGGCAGGCAGACTGAGTGGCTCACAGAATCATTCAGTGATCTATCTATCTGCCATCTGCTAGCTCAGTCTGTCACATAAAATTTGCTTGCCGTGAGTCTGAACTGAATAATAGAAACTTCAGTCCTAAGAGAGGTTCGGCTGTGCTTAAAAGCAGAGCCAAAGATCTAAAGGCTATCTAGAAAGCAAGAAATCCAACCATTTCCTGCTTCCTAGCTAATTTAAATCTCTGGGCACAGCAGAACAGCTGATGGTCGGAAAAATAGCAATTTAGCAGGCAAGTTTGCCGGATAAGAAGAGAGTGGGTGGGTAGGGTTCCCATGGGCCATGTGGGTGGTGCAGCCTTGTGTTCCTGCATAGCCTGGATTAATTGCTTTGGGGGGCTGTTCTGGGGGTGAGATTTCTCTGCGGCCCACCAAAATTTTCTCACAGTCCACCAGTGGGCCATGGCGCACCTGTTGGCGACTGCTGTTCTAGTCCAACCACCTGCTCAGGCAGGAAACCCTATACTATTTCAGACAAATGGTTGTCCAACCTCTTCTTAAAAACTTCTGGTGTTGGAGCATTTACAACTTCTTGGAGGCAAGTTGTTCTACTGAAAAATTGTTCTTTTTAATTAGAAGTGGTATACAGTTTCCTTCCTGAGCAGGGGGTTGAATTAGAAGCCCTCCAAAGTCCCTTCCAGCTCTGTTGTTCTGTATTCAGAGTTATCATGGAGTTGGGCAATATCAAAACTGAAGTATTAAATTAAATTTGACATTTGTAGCCACCATTAAATCTTGTGTCTTAGCAAAGCAGATATTATCAATATTTTTTTCCTATCATTTTGAATGAAATTTTGTATTATCATGATATTATAAAACAAAATATTGCAACATTCTTATATTTTAAATCCACCAATGATCCATACTTACACTGTAGATCAAAGGTATCAAACTCAAGCTCTGCAGATTCGGCCTGCGGGGTGCTTAGATCTGGCCCACGGGGCTGCTTTGGAAACAGCGAAGGACCGGCCCACGGTGCCTCTGCCAGCAAAAACAGAGCTTCGTAGGCCATGTGCGACCCCTGTGAGCTCCGTTTTTGGCTGCAACAGTCTCCTGCAACCCTCTGCTAGCAAAAACAGAACTCGAGGTAGGGGGCGTGCATGGCCTTCCCGAGCTGTTTTTGCTGACAGAGCACTTGGACCACCACAGGCACCCCTAACACGAGTGACATTGAGCTGGCCACGCCCCCCCAGCATACCCCTGCCCCCTCACAGTCAAACACAACCCTGATGCCGCCCTCAATGAAATCAAGTTTAACACCCCTGTTGTAGATATTGTTCTTTTTTCATGTTTTGAGTCAAAAAGTATGGGAGCAAAATAAGAAGAGAAAGATTGGCAATATCTAGGCAACAGTTAAAAAAAGAATGTAGATATTATTGTCATTCTCTAGTTTATAATTCTTTTTCTTATTAGGCAGTACTAGGCTCTAGCCTACAGAGACCTGAACAGTATGCTTCCCATTTGAGCTGATGAATTGAATGGCACAGATTTAACTTCAAAAACATTTTGATATTCTTAGACAAAAAGAGATTTTTGCCATGCCTTTGGTCTTTTTTAGTACTCTAGGCAGCTGACTGGAAATGTAGAAAAACACATTAGTATTTTATTAAAGCTGGAAAGATGTATGTCCTTTACAATTTATGCAATTCTAAAGGACATTTCACTTAGTAAGAATAATATATTTTATCAAAGCCAGTCCTAAGCTGTTTCAATCAGAAGCTTAACAGTTGCAGGTTAGGCTCACAGACCATTGATTTGAAAAGACTATCAAAGTTTACTGGGTATATTTATTTATTTATTTATTTATTTTATATTGCGGCCTATTTGCCCATGGCAACTCAAGGCGGCTTACACAATGTAAAACCATATTTAAAAGAAAAAATAAAAATAAAAACTAACAAAAAGAATGAAATAAATTAGTAAAGTACAATAGAACAAAATTTGGGGAAACAAAAAAAAAAACCAAAACCAACTCCCACCCCCCGCCCCGATGACAGCAGATCACACTAGCCTTTTGATGTGTAGACCATGGAATCCTGCCCCAAGCCATAGTAACAAGCAGTTAATTTTGCCCCAAAGCAGGAGTCATAATCTGATCTGGGTACCATTTTAATTGTTTTTAACGTAGTTTTGTAACTTAGACTTGTCTTTATTTAATATCTTTTTATTGTATATATGGGTCTTTTTATATGTTCGCCACCCTGAGTCCCTCGGGGGAAGGGCGGCATACAAGTCTAATAAAAATAATAAATAAATAAATAAATAAATTGTGCTAGGGGCAAGAACCATAGGCCAGAAAGATAATATGGACAGGTCTTGATGGAGCAACTAGTGGTTCAGGAGTCAGCATAGTAGGATATTTTTCTTTGGGAGACAAGTTACTGAGACTGAAGTAAAGATCAAAGGTTTTGTGGAAACAGCTGCTGCAATGGGCTAATATGGCACCTGTTTAAGATTTCTGTGTAATACCAATTGTTCTACACATACTATCTTACCATTGCTGTTACACTTCTTGGCAGGCTAGGCTTAAAATACTTGAACAAGTATCTGAGAATCCAGGAACTTTGATAAATAATTTATTGTAGAAAAGCTGAGAACCCACAAATACCTTTCAAGTCTCCATCCCTGATGAAATATACTCTAGAATATGGAAGAAAATCATTTGGATGCTCTATTAGTAAACTTTGAGAAATCCTGGTGCTTCTGGGAGGTGACAAAGTTGGAGAAGAGCAAGTATGGTCCCTGATTTCAAAAAAGAAAGAAAAAAGAAGCGCCAAATAATTATTAATCAATACCCAGAAAGACATTGAAGCAAATAATAAAACTGGCTATTTGTAAAAGTAGCTTGAAGACAATTTATTTATTTTATTTTGTTTATTTTGTCAAGCAATTATAAGATAACAGGTAGTATAAACATAGTTATGAATACATGAAATGGAAACATAAGAAAAATAAAAATAAACAATAGGACAGGGACGGTAGGCATGTTGGTGCACTTATACACGCCCCCTACAGACCTCTTAGGAAAGGGGTGAGGTCAATAGTAGATAGTCTATGGTTAAAGTTTTGGGGGTTTGGGAAAGAAACCACAGAGTCAGGTAGAATATTCCAGACATTGACCACTTTGTTGCCGAAGTCATATTTCCTGCAATCAAGTTTGGTGCAATTTACCTTGAGTTTGTATCTATTGTGTGCTCTTGTATTGTTATGGTTGAAGCTGAAGTATTCATTGACAGGTAGAACATTGCAGTGTATGTTTTTATATACTATATTTAGATCGGACCGAAGGCATGAGTTCTAGATTTTCTAGGTCTAGAATTTCGAGTCTGGTGGCATAAGGTATTCTGCAATGAGTAGAGGACTGGAGAACTCTTCTTGTGAAATATTTCTGGACTTTCTCAACTGTTCCAAACTGATGAGCTGTATTCAAGTATTGGTCTAGCAAATGTTTTATATGTTCTAGTTCAGTGGTCAGTCCCAGGGATGGGATTCAAATTTCTGTGGGCATGGCCTAATTTGAGCTTGCTGGTCACATGACTGGGTGGGCATGGCTTGCTGGTCATGTGACTGGCTAGGCGTGTCCTGCTGGCTGGGCGTAGCTTGCTGGTCACATGACTGGGTAGGTGTGGTTTTGTAGTCATGTGACTGAGTGGGCGTGGCCAGGTAACTGGCAAGCCAAATGCAAGTGGTCCTCACTTAATGGCCAGTTGCTTAGCAAGTGTTCTAATTTATGACTGGCCTCCCCAGAGCTACTTGACCTGTTTTTGGAGTTTTGACAGCCATGCACACACATACACACACACTCCCTTCTAACCCTGCTGGAGCAGGTCATTGACTAGAATGAAAGCATCTCTGATTAGATTCTAGTAGTGAATAGAATCTAATCAGAGATGCTTTGCCAATTCTTGTTGATTTGTTTTATTTGTATTTCTTTATTTTATGTTGCTGAATTGCACTGACATGTGTGTCCCTTCTTGTGCACAACCCAGAAGCTTTTGTGATTCTTTGCAGCAAAAATTACCAACCTCTGGCTTTGCTCTACTTTTCAAATGTGCCACCACTGCCACGTTCTAGGTGCCAGCCCTGCAGGTCCACCCCATTGAACCTGCTGCACCAGAGGGACCTGCCCAAGCAAGTCTGAGCCGAGCGGTGCACCAAGTCAATGGGGTGAGCCTGAGAGAGGAAAAGAGAGAGAAAGAGAGAAGGAAGAAAAGAAAGAGAAAAGGGAAAGAAAGAAAAAGGGACAAAGAAAGGGGGGGGATGGAAGGAAGGGACAGAAAGAAAAAGAAATAAAGAAGGAGGGAGTGAGGGAGGAGAAAGATAATGAGATATCTATTCTAGTCCAATCACCTGCTCCAGCAGGGTTAGAAGGGAGTGTGTGTGTGTGTGTGTGTGTGTTCTCCTTGTAACTTACCAGTACATTTTGGTTTGCCTTCTTCAGAATTGGCACTGTAATACATCGGGGAAAAGTAATTTTTTAGGGTGGAGATCTGGTCCAATGGATCTTGTTTAAAGCCTCAACAAAATGTGAGAGCTTCCTGATAGTCTTGACCATGTTTTGTCCACAAAACCTTTAACAGAAGCCAAAGATTTTTCAGTGTGGAAAAGGACCTCAGTCTAAACTAGGCCTCATTTCAATCTGATGCATCAGGTCTCTCTCTCTCTCTCTCTCTCTCTCTCTCTCTCTCTCTCTCTCTCTCTCCCTCCCTCCCTCCCTCCCTCCCTCCGAACATGGATGGATGGAGACAGAGAGATAGAGACAGGTAGGTAGGTAGGTAGATATATTGATTGATAGATAGATAGATAGATAGATAGATAGATAGATAGATAGATAGATAGATCGATCGATCTATATTGGTAGGTAGGCAGGCAGGCAGGCAGGCAGGCAGGCAGACAGACAGACCTTTTGGGGACGGACGGACGGACGGACGGACAGACAGACAGACAGACAGAATGCGACAGCGGTGGCGCTTTGGGAAAGTAGAGCAAAGCCAGAGTGGAAATTGAAGTCCACACAAGTTGCCAAGGTTGAGAAACATGGGTTGAATATATCAACCCAGCTATTCTGGTTTAGAGTTTAGCATGCTGTTTGATTCCGGCTTAGTCAATAAACCATGGCTAAGATCTTCCTGCTCCTTAATGCAGCTGTCCCTGTGCCCCTTTTCCAGACCCCTGCCCCAGTTCTTTCTTTGGCATCCAATTTTGCAATGCCAAACTCCTGGGGCAGCGATGTGGCCGA
Source organism: Naja naja (assembly GCA_009733165.1). Taxonomy (NCBI): domain Eukaryota; kingdom Metazoa; phylum Chordata; class Lepidosauria; order Squamata; family Elapidae; genus Naja; species Naja naja. The sequence continues at coordinate 112,656,436 of CM019150.1, read as the reverse complement.
CTCTTTGCTTTGACCCAAGGTCCACTTCCATTGGGCCAAGCAAGGGAGGCACTCTGCACATACTCAGAGACTCCCAACTTCAGGGAAGCGCTCCGCTCTGCCCAGGAGGAGGAAGGCGGAAGCAGCCCAGACCGGCAGAGGGGAGGTGGAGGGAACGATCGCTTGGAAAGTAAGCAAGCAAGCAAGCGCAGGGCTCAGTCGGAAGAACCAGGCTGCAGAGGGATGCTAGGTTCTAGGTCTGGCCCGGCCACGTAGAGCCGAACCGAACCAAGCCACGCACCTTGGAGAGCCGCAACTGCACCCACCCGCATCCTGCGCGCAAGCCCAGCTGGCGCCAGACCACCCACCCCTTCCACTGCACGCCTTGGGAGGGTTTTGCTTTTGGGCCTTCTGGTGCGCCTCCGCCGCTTCCACCGGAGAGGGCAGCCTGCAAGCTAATGCGCCCCCTTTCCGCCACCTCCCCCCGCAGGCTTGGCAAGGCTCGCCACACGTGGGTTCCACATTCGAGTAGTGAAACAGTCAATGGGGTGAGCCTGCGGGGCCAGCGCTTCAAACGCCCCCCTGCCACCTCTTAGCGCCCTCCTGCTGGCCCCCTTGCATCTTAGCGCCCCCCTAAGGCATCCGCCCACTTTGGGAACCACTGCTCTAGTTAGTAGTGTGATATTACCAGAGAAAAAGCTACGCAGGATTAGGTTAACAACTCTTAATGCCTTTTTGGCTATGTAGTTACAGTGGGCTCTAGCACTTAAATAATTAGAGATGAGTACTCCAAGGTCCTTGACAGAGTTTGGATCATCAGCAAGGTCTTGACTATTCAGCTTATATTTTATTTTCTGATTTTTTTTGCCAATACGTAAGACAGAGCATTTATTTGTTGAGATTTGAAGTTGCCATTTGTTTGACCATTCTGATACATAGTCGAGGTCTTTTTGAAGGGTAGCAGTATTGTCGGTGGTGTTGAATAGCTTTACATCATCAGCGAAGAGAACGCAGTTGCTCTTAATATGATCACAGAAGTCATTTATGTAGAGTATGAAGAGAGTTGATCCTAAAACACTGCCTTGGGGTACACCACTGTTGACAGGTACAAAATTTGATAGGACGCTCCCAATTTTGACCATTTGTTGTCTGTTTGACAGGAATGTTTCTATCCAGTTATGCAGGTGTCCAGAGATACAATAAGATTTTAGTTTTAGGAGTAGTTTGTCGTGTACCACTGAATCAAAGGCTTTACAGAAGTCTATGTAAATTGTGTCTATTGCTTTGCCCTGATCGAGTTGTGTAGTCCATATGTTTTTGCAGTGTAGGAGTTGCAGATTACAGGATAGTTTTTTTCTGAAATCAAATTGTTTATTAGAGAGTAGGTTGTTTGACTTGAAGTGGAGGATAATAGATTGGTTAATAATTGATTCCATGACTTTACAGGTGATGCTGCATAAAGAGATTGGTTTGTAATTTTCAACTTGGCTGGGGTCTCCCTTTTTGAAGATGGGGATGACCGTGGCTAGTGACCATAGGTTTGGCAAGGAGCTGGTCCTGAAAGATTTTTCAAAGATTATGCTTAGAGGTTCGGCTATGGCAGTGGGTAGCTTTTTTAAGAAGTAGGCACATATTCCGTCTGGTCCAATAGATAGAGATGGTTTTAGATGCTATGATTGCTAAGCATCAGCCTGACTTTGTCAACAATAGGTCACACAAGACAAGCCTTGTGTCCTTCGACAAAGTAACTATTTTATTGAATAAGGAGAATGCTGTTCAGCAAAGTGTCTGCCAAGTTCCACATAAATTGTCATTGACAGACTGTTAAAATGTGGGTTGGCTGGCACTTCAGTAAGATAGTTCCATAACTGGCTGGGTAGCCACATTCACAGTGTCAACATTAATGGCGCTAGATTGAGTTGGAGAGCAGTGATCAGCATGCTCCTTGGGGCTAAAATTAACATTTTTATTAATGGCCTGGATAATGGCATTGATTGGTTGGTTATCAGATTTGCAGATGAAAACGTTTGGGAGGACTGACATAGGATAACAGAACAAGATAGCCATGCAATCTGAACAAAGTGAAGGATAAAAGCTCCCAATCTCTTGGCTTTCTTCAAAAGGGATGAACAGCTGGCTGTGTAGCATTGTGGGGGGGGATACAGGGGCCCACATAGCCACATGGGTCTTAACACTTGCCTTCCCACCTTGGAACTCTTCATTTTTGTAGTTTTATAATGTTGTTTTACGTTTAAAAAATTAATCCTAAATTATTCAGTTTTTAATGTTGTATTATACTGCCCAGAGCCTCTCTGTGAATCTTAATTTCAGGTTGCTACTTCTGGATCATGACTTTGAAATCCTTATTTAAACTCACTTTACAAAAGCTTGTCCTATTATAATTCAGTTTCTATACTTAATAATTTGCTCTTTTTCTCAGTATATCATATATGCAACTCATTTGGCAGCTCAACTGCCTAAAGGATGAAAGTCTGATATCATGCTTTCTGTATTCACAGTTGAACAAGTAAACCTGAATCACATTTCATGTATCAGAAGGCAGTCATGGAAGCTAAACAAAAAAAAATTAATTCAGAGTTCAGTGTCTAAAATTTCTTGTATGAAGAGATCAACACAAACTCACTATAGGCCACAATCTTGATAGCATTGAGCATGCATGATTATTGCTTTCACCTCAACCACAATCATTATCCCCCCTGATTATATCACTGTAGTTTTTTTAAACAAGAAAATACAGTTCAAAAAACATATAATTTAGAAAAGGGAATCTCAGATGTTATGCACAGCATGTCCAAGGCCTTAGGTACCCTTCTAGGCATACAGAGTTAAATCTTGGCTCAGATACCTATGAAATATCTGCAACATGCATTAGAGCAGGGGTTGCCAACCTTTTGGACCTCAGGGACCACCAAACTCATAATTTTAAATCCCGTGGACCAGAGACCCTGGGAAAATCCCCCAAAAAGTCTGCAGGAAAATTCCCCACCCCATTTTCCTACCGATCGATCATTCTTTATTTGGGATCGCAAGATACCCTCTCCAGCTCTGTTCTCGGGGAGACTTTTGACCATGCAAGGAAAGCAGCAGAAGCAGCAGAAGTCTTTCTCTCCCTCAAACTCCACCAGAAATGAGTCTTTGTGAGACTTGTCGCACTGGCGCAGCCTCTTGGAGCAGAATGCCTTGCAGGGTCCCAAAGACTCATTTCTGGTGGAGTTTGGGGGAGAGAAAGAAAGATTTTTGCTGCTTTCCTTGCATGCAGCCAAAAGCAGAAGAAGAAAGAAGCAGAAAGAAGCAGCCCGGTGGCCAGGCCAGGCGCGTGGGGCAAGTTCCCCCTCCGCCCTTTCTCCCCTCCCCTCACTACCTTGTGTTGTTTGCAATGCAAGCAACACAAGCCTTGTGTTCCCACGGACCATGTGGGTAGCCCTCCCTCTGAAGTACTCTCTAGCTTCCAAGCTGAAGTCAGTTGTAGCCTGCTGAGACCACCATTGTCATAAATTGTGATTTAAATCCCTCACTGTCATTTCCTTCCTGTATCTCATTTTATAGCAGCTCCATAATTTATTCTAGCAGGTGGCATCACCTGTCTTCTGTGGGGAAAAAAGTGTTCCTGTGCAACCTGGATTAATTGCTTTGGGGGTGACATTTCTCTGCGGACCACCAAAATTTTCTTGTGGACCACCAGTGGTCCCCGGCCCACTGGTTGGCAACCACTGCATTAGAGTAATAGCAAAGACTTTTCAATCAAAAAAAAAGTTGTTCTTCCAGTTATTTATATTGAAAGCAGAAAATTGTATCATTCCTGTTTTCTTTTCATGTACAGGTAGCAGTCGAAGGAGGACAAGAGCAGCCAGCAGAACCCACCAAAGGGCGTTGTCTGCGACGTACTGTGAGTGTTCCTTCAGAGGGTCAGTTTCCTGACTATCCACCAGAGGGAGCTACTAAGCTTGGTAATTATATAAGGAAACAGTGTTCTAAGCTAATATTTCACATTCAAGAAACCACATCCTGCTGTACTGTAATAATCTTGTCTGAACTAAAAGCCTTTTAGGAATGTTCCAGGAAAGGCCATATAGCAGTGTCATTCTGTATTGATACTGAACTGTTCATTTGCTTCGTGGATTTACCTGAATTAGTAAAGTTCCTGTTACATTACAAGTAGGAAGCTTTTAGACTACTAAGACTACTTTTGAAGTTTAGAGTCTCGGGTTTATAGCCATTTAATCTTGGCCTTTGGGAATAAGTGTAGAATCTTTTTATGGTGATTTAAAATGTCTCCTGCTATTTGGTGGAGTTGCTTAGTTAAGACCTTAATTTTCTTACAGTGTCAGAGCTCTTAGTTTTCGAGGACTAAACTATCATACAGTATATAAATGTGTAATTTTTACTATTTGGTATTCCTACTCTGTTTAATATAACAGCAGTTGATATAACTGTTTTTTAAATCAGCACCTGGTAAATACATGATTATGCTCAAGGGAAAATACTGCAAAATGTAAAGGAAAAGAGGAGAGGTAAAAATTAAGAAGCCGTGGATTATAATAGTGGATTTCCTTCCCAGCGCAGTGCATTAAAAATAGTGCCCTTGGCATTTTGATGGACAGCTGATAGGATAGAAAAAGTCATGAGTGGTTTTTTTTTCATTAATTCATAAATCTGATACCTTTATTAGGTATATATGGATAAAAATTTTTTTTACAGAAATGCAAATGGTTTCCCCTGCTACAGTTGCCTAATAGATAAAAGCAGAGAAAAGGTGGGGGGCATATTCCTCCTTCTCTTTCCTTGCCTAATTTATGCTGAATTGCCTGGAGAGGAATTCTTAATGATGGGCTATGAGCATGAGCATCCAACTCATTTAAACAACATATTAAAGGAAGCCAGGCATGAGGACCAGTTGGTTCTACCCAAGAACATTTTTCTGAGCAGTCAAGCCTCTTTTTACAAACCAGTAAGAAACTTACCCCACATAAAGGTTTCCAATTGTGAAGAGCGCTGACTTTAGCACTTTCCCTACAACAGTTTTGCAGTCCCTTTATTTTTATTTTTTATTTTTTAAAATCCTTATAAACTGAGACTGTGCCCCTTTGGACAAAGGTCTGTGTCTTGCTCTCCTGTACCTTCTACAAGGATTCAAGGACCCACCTTATAATGTTTTACCTGGTAAACTACCCAGGAAATTTTGACCTTTTTTATGTACAGTTATTATTATCAGATCAGTATTGCTTCGGTCTCCTTGAATACAGCTAAATTTTGTTCCATAGCCTGTAAAATTAGGCAGACTTGTCCATTTATGAGCCCACCACCAGTTGTAATATTTTGTCTTGTTTCAATTTTACTTTTTTTATTATTGTGTTTCTGTTTGAAATTCTGGTCAGTGACCATAAAAAATTCTATTCTACTAGTGTGAGGTTGAAGTAAATTGAATCCTGGAAATTTATGATAAAAGTCATGAGAAAAATAAATGTCCCTTGTGTTACCATTTCTTTGTATCCAAAACTACTTTAGATCACATCCTTCAAGGTTACGAAGGAAAGTTCACTTCACACACAACCATGTTCTCTGTAATATCTTGTGATATTAAATTTGATGTCACAGACTGCCTGAAAAATAAAGCAGACACTATCAAGATATAAATGCCCTGGTGTCCCTGCTGTGTCAAATGTAGCCTTTAGCAGCAGGTCACCTAGATTAGGCCTCCAATTAATTTCTTGGAATTTATTAGATGCCGATATGCAAATATTCCCTCTTGCATACCACACTACTTGTTTATCCAGGGATAATGCTGTATTGCCTCATTTGCCCTACTTTGTTGGGATGGTATCATTGAATGACTAGAATGTATGTAAACCTTACATTGAAAGGGCACTCTGATCTCATGACGGTCAATGTGCTGCTGAAGGGAAGAATGCATAAGGGGCAACTATCAATGAGTGGAAGGCTACTTGTAAATTAGCCATTAGCATTTTGTGGTTAGAGTAATCACAGCAGTATTTGTGAAATGTTTACCATGCAGTATAGTATATATCCATGATGGCAAACCTATGGCTGTCATCCTTTGCTCTTCCGGGTTCCATGCAGCAGCAGCAGGTCTTTGCATGCGTGGGAGCGCAGGAAACCAGAAACTCCGGGAGCTACTCTTCCAGTTTCCGGTGCTCCCACACACACGCTGTGGAACTGCTCTTCTGGTTTCTGGCGTTCCTGTTTCATAAAGGTTCGCCAACACTGATATATATCCATTTCTGTTTATTGTCAGGAAGGCATTGTAGGCAGTGTTACAAGAAAGAAATGAGATCTTGATTTTTAAAGAAAAACAAAAGTTGCAACATGCAAAGAAATAAAACTTATCAGGTGAAATGTATTACTACACTGACATTCAAGAACAACCTGGCAGTCTTGAAATGAGGAAATCAATGCATCAAGTAGGGTTGGGTGCAAGACATAATAAGCAGTAGCAACAGTAAGGTGGAAAGGGCAGAATAAGTACCTAGGAAAAAAAATCATGAAGGAAGTCCAAAATAATGTCTCTGAATCACACTGTTTTCATATTAGTTTCCCATTAACTCATTAGTTTTGGTTAGTTTGGGTGAATTTCATAATTTGAAGGTCATGCTTTGCAGCAAGTAAAATGGCATTCTCTCTCTCTTAAAAATTACAAGGAAATTGATGTTATGCTAGAGAGCATTGGATGTGACTGGAGCAAAAAGAAAAAACAGATGGTGCTCAGCAACATGTGCTACTAGCAATCAGCAACAGCTGAACCTAAAATAGCTTTGGAATGACCACCAAATGCTAGAAGGTGCACAGGAGAAGAAATAAAATAGCTAAGACAGCAATTGTGGTGTAGAGTTTCAATGTATAGAGATGCAGATGATATCTGGCTAGTTTTAATTAGCAAACATTTTATTTAGTGAAAAATAGTAGCTGAAGATTGATGTTGATGTCCATTATATGCCTTACACTGTGTATTGCAGTGCTTTGGCAGTTTGATTTGTACTTTGGGGGCTGGGTTCAAATCCCTTGATGGCAATGAACTTTAAGGTTAAAGTGAGTGTACAGTAGCATCAGTTATTAGATGCAGCAGTGGGAACAAATTGATACGGCCTTTATAGCTTCAGATTCTATTATCGGGTTTATGTGTTCAAATGATTTTACTAGGATGATAGACCCTTCTTGGATATCGCAGGAAAATATCCAGTCACAAGAAGATTGGAATCCTGTTCCTGATAAAAGTGAGAATTTAATAAGAGGAATTTTGGTGATATTTCTAAAAATATAGAATGTTATATAAAAACACGTGTCAATTTCAGTAACTACCCTCTACTTCTATGCTTTTATATAGCATCCCATTATCTAATGGCAAATAGTTTGCCTTTATCATTGATGGGTCATTATTGCCTGTTGTTATAAAGGGGGAATGGGGGTTTGTAGTGTTGTTCACCTTGTGCAGCTGCTGCTGCTCCTCATTATTTTAATTGCATTTCTAACTGCAAAGAGACAGGATCTATAGACTCCCATTTCTGTCTGGTGATTTCAGTAATGTGTGTATCTGCATCTGAGTCTTCTTTGAAATATTTGATTGTATAGGATACATTTTATTTATTTTTATTTACTTTTTGTTCACTGAAGGAAGCCATCCTCAGAATCTTTCTTGAGGCAAACTGTTTTAATCATTATCCTGTGTGTTTTTCTAGAAATAAATACTTTCTATTTAAATGGTTTTTTTCATATTAAAACTATAACAGGCAGTCTTCTTGTAATCAATGTAGAAATTGGTCTTTTTGGGTACTTCCCAGTAGCTCCTCAGTTGACTTTTGAAAAAAAATAACAAGAAGCAGCATGTGAAACTCCTTTAACTGTTTGTATTTCCATTATTACCTCATTTGTTTGTCTGTAGCAAATATTCATGTTTTTATCATTATTTAATTAAAAGAAATAAGAAGTAGTCTTCTGCTTTATCAAATTGTGAGGCTTGGGAGGAATGTGGGGGAAATGACAGGAATCCTCGGATTCATCTATTAAAACTGCACTTCAGAGGATGGCAACCAGAGGTGGGATTCTACCAGTTCTGTCCGGCTCTGTAGAACTGGTAGCTCTGAAGAGCAGCAGACATAGAACTGGTTCTATGTCTGCTGCTGTTTTGGCCCGCCTGCCTGCCCAGGCTCTTACCTGATCTTTATTTCCTGCTTTTTCAACCTCAGGTGCCTTGTGAGGCACAGCTGCAGTTGAAAAACCAAGAAAAAAGTGCTTTTTCAAACGCTGCTTCCCTGCACGCAGCGCTGCTCAGCTGTCCAGGCAGCAAGCTGAGGAAGATTTACACACACACACAGCGTGCAGGGAAGCAAATCGTAAATCACCGAACTGGTAGTTAAACCGGTAGGATCCCACCCCTGATGGCAACCAATAGAGCAAATCTCTCTCTAATCAAAGCTTCAGGGGAAAAAAATCTGACACCATAGCAAGCCTGTAATTAGCAGCATCACAGCCTGCTGTACCTTTGCTCTAATTGGGAAGAAGACAAAATACCATTTTAGATTCCCTTGTGTTTGGAAAGCTCTAATTGTTGCAAATGAAGGAAAGCTGGCCTAAAATGAGGTCTAGGGAACAGAAATTAATGACCGTACCCTCTTGAAGGAGTTCTGCCTTTTCATTATCTTATATGCTAGAATTCAGGCTTGGTTCATTAAGGACTAACAATTCTACCTAACAGCAAGAAGGATGAGAGCAGGGAGAGCATCCTACGCTGAACATCCTACCCCGCTGGGCTTTTCTACATGGATGCATGCTCATTTTTTTCCATTTAACTTTACATTATACATACCTCAGGTAATTGGAGCAGGTTGGCACCATCCCATTTGATGTGGCTAAAGGTTTGCGTAGATCACAGTGTGACCTGCTGCTCCTCCTGTGTGTTGCTGCTGCTGCTTCATCATTTTTGTTATTTTCTTTGCCTCCAGGGAACATCTAATTTTACTTAGCAAAGGCAGCATTACACAACTACTTCATGTTAAACAAAAGCACTAAGTAACAGAAGTATAAAGGTTTCACATACATAAAGGGGGGGGGCTCTACAAATGACTCAACAATTATAAAGATTGTTCTGTTCAGATAATTGTCTTTCATGAAGATAAAAAATAAATATCTTGTTTCTAGGAATCTGATTTTCACTCTCCTTCAGCCCAAAACAGAGGACTTTTCACTAGGCCTATGCAATGCCTCAGGTCTGATTCAGAGGAGCATGTTAAAGATCAATCTGGATAAAGAGTTTGACCAGACTGTGTCTCAAGCTGAGCCACAGGACTTACCTGAGTGGACCAGTGAAAGAGACATAGGTACAGACCAGTGGTGGGATTCAGCCAGTTCACACCACTTCGGGAGAACTGGTTGTTAACTTTCTGACCAGTTTGTCAAACTGGTTGTTGGAATAAATCATTAGGGCAGAGAACCGATTGTTAAATTATTTGAATCCCACTACTGGTACAGACTGAGCCAAGTTAGGCAAGGTCCTAACTTATGCTGTACATTAGAAAGGGAAGAGCAAAGAAAGTCAAGCTTTATACTTGAAGGAAAAAGCATTTTATGTTCTTCCTTTAAAGAGAATATACTATATGTAGCTAAGGGTTGAACTATGGCATCCTTAGTGTTCTCTGAGCTTAGTAGTTTGCTTGCAGACATGAAGCAGCCATCAATAGACACACATAGGCAAACCACATTTACATATCATTCGAAAGAGACAGTAAAAAAGCTAAGAAGGACAGAAAACACAGAATGCATCATCTCCAGCAACCAGCTAAACAAGGATTAACATCAGACAAACAATATAACAAAAACAGTTCCCTAATCAAATGACTAGAAAGGAGGAAACCATACTCCCACCAGTACTGGCAGGGAAAACTGCATATAAAGAGGCAGCAAATCCCACGTTTACTAGCATTGATAATGTTACCTTGTCAGGTAATGAAATGTCTGCAATTAAACAACCAAGCTTAGAACGTACCAAGGACTCCACATCTTCTTCCTTTTTAGGGAAGAAAGGAAACACTGCTCTAATTCCAAAGTATATGCACCTTACTTAATGAGCAATTTCTAATCAATTCAGCAATGTTGAGCTTCATTCTAATAAGTTAGGAAGAGGAAGATTCTTGATGACATTGAATTAGGAACAATAAGATTCTCAATGCCCTCTGATGATATGTGTGTAACATGTGTCGTGTTGTTTACTAGAAATTAACAGTAAAATTATAAAAAAATATTTCCTGTAGCAATGTCCCTGAGAAAGATACATATCCAATGCAGCCTAAGATTAGAGACTGGACAATTGAAGTTTGAGGTAAAAGTTAATAGACATTGGCTTAAATGTTGTTACGTTCTGAAAGGATTGATCCATTTGCCCTGTCTGGCCAAATTTAGTCTTCACAATGTCAGGTAGTTTTGGAGAAAGTCTCATCACAGAGTGTTTCTCTAAATTCTCCCCCGAGCTGCTCCGAGCATCCAGAAGTGGGAGGTGCTCGAGTCTCAAGCAGGCTGGGCAAAATTATACTGGGACGCCTCCTCTGTCACTCCACCTCAACGCCCCAGTTTTTTGCTCAGCCTTGATGCGAGTAGCTGGGTTCTTGACCGGAGCAGTAAAAGAAGTTGGTTTTCTCCTTTTCTCTTCTCTCGCTATCGACCCCCGACTGAGTTTTAACAGCAGGCAGTCGGGGATCGCTAATTAGCTTAGCAGTCTGAGGCGGCGACCTCAGACTCTTATCTCCGATCGCTGGGAAGATCGGAGCCCTTCAGCAGCAGTAGAGGCTTGTTGAGTCTGGGGCTGCGAATGTGCGCCGCCGCTTTCCTATCGGCCCGATCTCTGCGCCGCCAGCCTCCTGTCACCACCTGACGCCACCGCCCAAGAATAGGAGCGTGTGGCTGCGTGTGTGGCCCAAACCAACTGCAGCGTGCCTGGCAGCTTCCCTTCTTGGGGCTGCGCGACGCTTAGGGCAGAAGGCCCGCAGGCGAAGCGCCATTTTGTCGGGCCTGAGAGAGCTCTGGGAAGGCCGCCAGCAGCCAAGTGCCTCACAGGGGTTTCCCTCCTTGGGGACCGAGGCCACCTAATAATAATAATGTGCCTAAATTACTGGCCCTTAAGCTTCCCTTCTTGGGGCTCGGGTCAACTCCCCTGCCACACAGCTGCCTGACAAGAGGCCTTCGCCATTTTAGGCTTCCCTCCTTGGGGCCTCTTTGCCAGGCCTCATCCTGATTAGGCCTGGGAGCTCATAGTGACCACAATCACCACTATTATTAGTAGACTTACAATAATAATAATAATAATAATAATAATAATAATAATAAGATTAATAATAATAATTATAGTTATAATTGTGACCATAATAAGAGCAATAATAATAATAATATTTGGAGGAAAAGGATATTACAATGGCTAGTGATCAGGGTTCTAGGACACAGATGTCACAGTCCAACAGGCCGCCCCGGGCAGCGGAGAAGGACGCCCATAGGCTTACACCAGGCCTTGGAGAAACTAGTCTGGCGCACCAGGGAGCCCGGCCTGATTCTCATCCCAGATCTTCCTCTTCTACTTCGACCTCTAAGTCCACCTCTGGTTGCCCTGGACTTATCCACTCCAACAAAGGCCCAGATCCAACCAAAGGCGGGACCGCTCCACGTAGCACCCCTGAGGCACGCTCACGCCCACAGCGGCGGGCCTCGCCCGGAGGCCGAGCTCCCAGAGGAAATACCACCCGACTGAGGTCATGGATGGAACTGGCAGTACAGAGGGCATTGCTACCGTGTACAGCAATCTCTCCGCCATCCAACCTTCCATCGCTCCAGACTGCATGTCTCTCGGGCCGTTCTGAGTATGGTGGAACAGCAGTATCACCCACACCCCCACAAGGGAGTTTTACACACAGGTACTCAGGACTTGGGGCCCAGGAGGCTTGGATGGATCAGAGACCAGGTCCCGCGATCTTGACCAGGATCTCTCCGGCGGACCCTCTTGAGAGAGGGATGTCCGATGTAAGGGATTGCCCCCACCATCCTGTTTTCATGGGACTATTCAAGCCACACTTGTTCAAGTCACTTGTTCAAGGCAAAGAATACAGCCCGGCTTGCTGGTCCTCCCCAGTCCAGTCACCCAGTGCAGCAGGAACCGGGCGACCTGATATTTCACCAACCTACCATCGAATCAGAAGCCATTCCAGTCCCTCCCATGTTCACAGACCTGGTGGACAAACTCTCTGCCTCTTATCCCCCCACAGGGCATGATAAGAGACTCTATAACCTTGACCCGAAGTTTTCCGGCACCTGAACACCCCAAGTGGACGATCCCATAGCTTCCTGGTATCCTCTCAGTCATCCCAGGGGAGGCGGAGGACGCCTTGAAGGCAGAGGAAAGGAGGGCTGAGATGGCCTTGGCGAGAGCGCGCGTTTCTGATCGTGGGCCATTAAAGCGACACGGCCGCCTCCTTTTACACGGTCCTCTCTCAGGTGGTTACACCATCTGAGAGATGTAATCCACCATCCAATACTAGAGCATCAGGGCGTCGCCAAGATCATCGCGGCCGAGTTCTCGGCAGGCGCCACCTTTAGCGCAGTTAAGTTCTCCTCCCAGCCATAGCGTCCCAGGTATCGCCAGGCGTCTCTTATGGCCGCCATTGGCAGGCAATGCGAGGCACAAATGGAGGCTCGCTTCTGCACCTATATCCGGGGAGAAGTTATTTGGTAAAGCCCTTGATCCTCTTCTTATCGAGACAAAATCAAGAAGAGGATCCTCCCTGCTCTGAATAGGAGGCGGACTTCCGACCTTCACAGCCATTCGAGGGGCCTCTCGTTCCTTCTACCGGGACAATATCATCCCAGATTCCAGCGACCAGTACCCAGGGTCAGGGGCAACAGTCGGGCTTCTCCGACTTTGCGTATCGGCGAGGGGCAGAATAGGCGGAGGTTCGGGGAACCAGTAATAGAAGCATCCATCGCTCCAAGTGAGGAACAGGATTTGACACCCATAGGGGGTCGTTTGAGATTTTGCCGACCAGTGGGAGTCCTCTACCTCGGATGCCTGGGTGAGGAATACCATCAGGTCTGGTCTGGCCCTTGAGTTCCTCTCCAGTCCACCGCAATTCTTCATGAAGTGTCCCTTCTCCAGGGACCCCACAAGAGGGCTCTTATGCAATCCGCCATCTCCCACTTGCTGGAGATCAGAGCCATCCAAAAGGTCCCCTTAGGTCAGCGGGGCCAGGGTTTTATTCCCACCTCTTCGTGGTCCCGAGAGTTAGGGGGCTGGAAGCGATCTTGGATCTCAAGCGTCTCAATCGATTTTTAGTTTATCGTAAATTTAAGATGACTACACTACAGTCAATCTTACAAGGCATCAGGGAGGAGACGTACTCACCTCCATTGATCTTCGGAGGCATACTTGCATATACCGATTGGCCTTCCATTACAAATTTCTCCGTTTTGTTACAATAACACTCACTACTGATGCGTCGCCCTCCCTTTCGGACTGGCCTCTGCCCCAGGACCTTTACCAAGGTCTGCTGGCTGGCCGCTTTCCTCAGGAGCAGACCCATTAGGCTTCATTGTTATTTGGATGACATTTTAATCTTAGCTTCATCCATTTCACAGTCCAAGGCAGACTCCCTTATCACCATTGACACTCTTCAACGTCACGGGTTTTCCATAAACTGGGACAAGAGCCACCTGGCGCCCACAACTAGACTAATTCATCTAGAGGCGGTCCTTGACACCACACAGGGCACAGTCTTCCTCTCCCCCGACAGGCAGGAAAGCATTAGGAAGCTGGTACAGGAGATCAGTTCTCTCCGGAAGGTTCCCCTCATGCTTCTTTCACAGCTATTGGGGAAGATGATCTCTTGCATATCCATCGTCCCTTGGGCCCGACTGCATGCCAGGGATCTACAGTGGTTTTGTTGCCTTACCAGCGGTCAGGGAGGACAATTCCATGGCCGGGTTAGGATACCTCCCAGCGTCATCAGATCTTTACGCTGGTGGACAGCGGCAGCAATCAAAGGTTGTCCTTTCAGGGATCCACAGAGAGAGCGTCACGGGCGGGCCAGCCTGTATGCGGATGGGGGCACACTACCTTCACCACGGCTCAGGGACAGTGGTCTCTTCCAGCGGGCACAGGACATCAATTGGTTGGAATTGCGGGCGTCCACCTTGCCCTCGCGCAGTTTCAGGTCAGCACTGCGCTCCAATCGCGTGTTGGTGCTTACAGACAATATCACCGTCAAGGCACACCTGAACAAACAAGGGGCACACACTCCAAGCGTCTGATGCGGGAGGCAGAGAAATTGCCCGGTGGGCGAGAACAGTTTCCTTTCCATCAAGGCGAACACACATCTCGAGCGTCACCAATGTCTTGGCGGCGGACTGGCTCAGCAGGGCCGCTCGATCAGGCAGAGTGGCAGCTGCCACCCCGTTGTTTCAGGAGGCAATCCAGAAATTCGGTCTCCCGTGATAGACCTGTTAGCCTCTCCCGCAATACACAATTGCCACGTTTCATCTCCGTTACCGGCCCAAGGAGGCGGAGCGTCAACGCCTCCGCTGCCCTTGGCCATCAGGCCTCTATATGCCTTCCCTCCACTTCCAGTGATTCCGGGCTGATCCAGCGGGTTCTGGGCGAAGCGGGAGATTATGGTGGTGGCCCCCACTGGCCCAGAAGGCGTGGTTTTGCGGACCTGAGGAGATTGTCCATTCAGGATCCTTGGAGAATACCACCATCCAGGATTTCTCTTTCTCAGGGGCGGTCCTACACCCAGACCGCGGTGGCTCAACCTAGCCGTTTGGAGGTTGGCGGCAACGTCTGAGTCAGAGGATATTTCAGCTAAGGCAATTGAGACTATACAGGCAGCTAAGCCCATCGACAGTGCGCATTTACAACGCTACTTGGCTTGCCTTCTGCAAATGGTGCTTGAGTGGGGTTGTCCCCACCTCTCCATCCGTGGCACAACTGTTGGACTTTTGCAGGAGGGGCTGGATAAGGGTCTATCCCCTAACACTCTCGTCGCCAGGTGGCGGCCCTGGCCTCAGTTATTTCATTTGGGGAGTCTCGTTCAGTCTCTCAGCACCCAGAATTAGCAGTTTTCTGCGAGGGCCACCAATTCTGCGGCCACCAGTTGTCCACGGTACCCAACTTGGGACCTACACAAAGTCCTATCAGCACTCTCCAAGGCTCCATTCGAACCCTTGAGGACCATCAGTTTACAGCTCCTGACATATAAGATGGCATTTCTGGTTTGCGATTACATCAGCAGAAGGATTTCAGAGCTGGCAGCTTTGTCGATTAGCAAAGACCTCTGCGTGTTCCACTCAGACAGGGTAGTCCTCAGGCCCGATCCCGTTTGTCCCTAAGGTCAACTCTTCCTTCCATAGGGCAAGAGCTGGTCCTTCCAAATTTCTGCCCCGTCCGGGTCATAGCCTGGGCAGCAATGGCATCACCTTGATG